>MNCI01010443.1:628110-741945 GCA_015680685.1 Gnetum montanum
GGTACCTGCAATTCTAAAGGTAAAACAGCTTCTGAACCGTAAACAAGACTATATGGAGTTTTACCTGTCGAGGTCCGGTGCGTGGTACGGTATGCCCATAACGCATACACCAGTTGTTCGTGCCATCTTCGTTTGCTCTGGGCAAACATCTTTTTGAGTACTATGATGATTGTCTTATTCGTTGATTCTGCCTGCCCGTTACTTTGAGGATAATAAGGGGATGAAAACGAATGTTTGATCCCTAGACTATCACGGAACGTTTTGGTCTCGGCACTACTAAATTGTGGCCCGTTGTCAGTGATGATTGTCATGGGAATGCCAAAACGGGTTATAATGTTTTCGAGGATGAAGTGGCACACCTGTTTAGAAGTAGTTTTGCGAAGGGATGCCGCCTCCACCCATTTTGTAAAGTATTCAGTTGCTGTTATAATAAAGCTATGCCCGGCAGAAGATGTGGGCGTTATCGGGCCAATGAGGTCCAGTCCCCACTTCTGGAAGGGCCATGTGATTTGTGTTGTATGCAACTCATTTGGTGGAATGTGGATGAGATTACCGTGTTTTTGACATATACTACATGTTTTGACCTTGGACTGACAGTCGTATTCCATGTGTGGCTAATAGTAGCATAGGCATCTTATTTTGGTTGGCATTGCCTTCGGTGCAATGTGTCCCCCGTAGATTCCTTCGTGCACCTGTTCAACAATTGTTTGGGCTTCGGTGCTATTGACGCATGTCAGTAGTATGCCTTCGTAGGATCGGCGACACAATGTATCCCCTATTAATGTGTACTTTTTAGAATGCTTGCGTACTACATCCTTTTGCGCGTTGGTTAAATGTTGTGGCGTTTCACCGCGCAGAAGGTATTCTTTTACGTCATCGTACCATTCATTAGCATGTATTGTACTGACAGATGCAATTGGAAGCATGTCGAGAGTGTTGGTTATGGGCTCAGCATAACTGGTCACGGAGCTTGGTAGTGCATGAAAAATGTCAGGGGATATGTTTAAAGCCAAGGTCGCTAAGGCGTCTGCAATGGTATTGTCATTCCTAGAGATATGTTGGATATCAACATTTCCGAATTCTTTGAGTAGGTGCTTAGCCAAATCACAGTATGGTTGTAAGTGTTGCGCTTTACATGTATAGACATCTGTGACTTGGTTTACGACTAGTTGTGAGTCCCCTCTGACTACAAGCCGTGTAACGTCCGAAGCTAGTGCGGCCGCGAGACCTCTGAGGAGACCTTCATACTCTGCTACGTTGTTAGTACAATGAAAGTTGAAGCGATAGGCGAAAGGTTTAATTTCTCCAGAGGGGTACATGATTACAGCGGCAGCACTTCCTCCTCGAGAGGTGGATGCTCCATCGAAATTTAGAATCGCATCGTAGTCATCTGGCACTGTGTCTATTGTATTTACATTTTCGTCTGGGAATTCGGGTTCTATTGTACCTGGATCATGCGTTGGCAATATGGTCATTTGATTTGCTATGGCTTGCCCTTTTACTGACGATTGTGCCACATAGTGCAGGTTAAAATCAGCTATGATTGCCTTCCAACGGGCTATCCTACTTGGTTCGTAGATGTTTCTAGTTATAGCTCTGAGCACATTATCTTTGCAAATTATGTTAACTCGATTTTGGAAAAGATAATGTCGCCATTTCTTTAAAGAGAAGACTAAAGCTAAACATGACTTTTCTACGTTGTTGTATCTCTTTTCATGGGCAACCATTTCATGACTCAGGTAGTATACGGGGACCTCAATTTCATCATCTCGTTTTTGGCACAACATGGATGCGATTGATGATTCTGATGTTGCCAGGTAGATGTAAAACGACCTATTGTTTTTGGGTGGGAATACGGTGGGTAACCGAGCGAGTGCTGTTTTAACGTTTTCAAATGCTTCTTGGCTCTGCGGGGTCCATTCAAAATGAACATTCTTGCGTAGTAGGTGGTTCATGGGTGTGAGTTTTCCCGTCAAATTTTCTATGAACCTCCTGATGAACTGTAACCGACCCTGTAGCCCTCGAAGTTCGGTTAGATTGCTAGGTGGTCTTAGGTTTGTAATNTGGATTAATGCGTATCTGGTTATATCCCGAGAACCCATCCATAAAGGATAATAGGGCGTGCCCAGTAGTTGAGTCAACTAATTGATCAATGCTAGGTAAGGGGAAGTCATCCTTTATGGTTGCTACGTTAAGATCCTGGAAGTCAATGCACAGGCGGATACTTTCGTTCTTCTTTGGGACTATAACCATGTTCGATACCCATTCGGTGTAATCAACAGCCCTAATAAAACCAGCTTGGTAGAGCTTGGTTATCTCACTACGAACTGCTAACGCCACCTCGGGTTTGACCTTTCGTGCTTTCTGTTTTACTGACCTTATTTGGATCAAGGATGATGTTGTGCTGGACAATACGAGGGTCTAATCCGGGCATATCTGTATAGGACCACACAAATGCCTTCATATTGTCCTTAAGTACATTTTTGATATCTTTAGCTAGACGTGGTTCTAGTAACTCACTTAACTTTAGAATTTTAATTTCCCCATCGGGCATGGTGATGGGAGTTCTGGCTAGGGGATCTTCGGTAATGTTTTTGGCTTCAATGTCGAGGGACTTTGTCATTCCCTCATATTCGTCAACCGTTTGCTGTGTTGAAGCTATCGTTGTGTTGTTTGCTGATGAACTCGCATAGACGAGATTCACATCGATATTCCTTTGAACTGCGCCATATGGCCCATCAATGACCAATGGCTTGGTTAAGCGCTTGTAATCCATTAGGAAAGTCCCTGTCAATAAATGGAGAGCCTGGTAAGATAGCGGAGGTCTTTTTAGGTCTTCTGGCAATCTTTAGTGTGCATGTATGAAAATGAGTTAACGTGATAGTGAAAGGGCAGTTTAATGCCTTACTGGGCAACGATCGGCAGTTTAATGCCTTACCGGGCAACGATCGACAGTTTAATGCCTTACCGGGCAATGATCGGCAATTTAATGCCTTACCGGGCAACGAACGGCAGTTTAATGCCTTACCGGGCAACGATCGGCAGTTTAATGCCAAATTTTGTTATTTATGTCATTTATGTGTGTAAATTTTATATCTTTTTTGAAAAATTCAAAGCAAATTCGAAAAAGCACGAAAAACGAGGCAAAAAGCAAGAAAAACGGAAAAGCGGCGGTGGCGGCGGCAGCGTCAGCGTCAGCGTCAACGCGCTATAAAAGGGGAGCAGGGGTGTCATTTTGTCATTTGACTTTTGGAGCGTGAGCGTAAACCGAGAGCGTAACCCCAGCGTAGACGCCAAGTGAAAACCCCAGCGTAAACGTCGAGAAGAAACCCTAGCGTAGATGCCGAGAAGAAACCCCAGTGTAGACACCGAGAAGAAACCCCAACGTAGACGCCGTGATGGGCAGAGGCAAAGAACTAGAGGGCCGAGGACAGAACGGACCTGAACTGACGTTCACGGAGGAGAGCCAGGTGATGCTGTAGTGCCTACCCCGCCTGAGCGTCCCCGCGTGGCCCGGATCTTCTGGCAGGTAGGCCTTTGACCCTGTTTTCATTGATTTTTAGCCTGTTTTTGCAGCTTACAGTTAGCGTAGGGTTTCAGCGTATACGCCAAGCGTGAAGGGTTTTGAGTAATGTCGGCGTAGACGCCACGTGTGTTATTTTCGATTTTTGCAACTGTCTTCGGCGTGAAGGGTTTTTCGTACGCCCGACGTAACTGTTTTTCATACGCCGAGCGTATACGCCAAGCATAACAGTTAGACAAATTTTCTGTGAACGTCTAATTGTTTTAAAATAAAGTTTTGGATATTGATCTTTGGTGCTGTTTTAATGATTTGCAGAGACATTGAGCCTCCCCTTCTAGTGATTGAGTTAGTTGGGGTTTTGACATGGTTTGGTCCTTTGGAGGGTGGTGACCCGACCCCGAATTTGGTCGTTGAGCACAATGGGGTTTGGTTCTGGGACGGGGCATGTGAATTTTTGGCTTTCTTGCTGGATCATTTCGACGTCGTGGTTTGGTCCCCTCTAGGCGAAGATGTGGCACGGAGCATTATTGAGGCCATGTTACCCGGCGCAGCGGAAGGCGTCAGAATGTTTATGGAGGACATCGATGAAGGGCTGCTTGTCGCCGAGGGTGTTCCCCCCGGTGGTCCGAAATCGACCCATCTGTTAACACGTGTGTGGGACCAGCTACCGCGGGGTCCCAACTACATCAACAACACATTGTTCTTAGCGGGCCGCATGCACACTTTGTTTCAGAATCCCCCTGGCACAGTATACCGGGTGGAAAGGTAATTTCGTCTTAACTTTGGTTATTCCTTTCTTTCTCACATTCAAATACTTACTCTCGTTTCGACACCTGTTTTCACTTTCCCGCAAGCCAAAAATTACGCCAGATGGGGCTTACATGGGTGATGATGGGATTGGATTGGCGCGTACGGCCGTGGAAGTGTTCATGGTGGGTCCTACCCTTCGCGGGACCATTTTGGCCCACACTAAGGATGCCATGAAGAACTTCCCCAAGAAATTTTTGAAGGTGTTTGCACAATGTGCCGCGCATGGCTAGTTGCATGCCGACTGGACCCCTAACGGGCCGATTTTCCCATCTGCTTCCGATCTGGGCGAAACCTTAAGGTCCAACACTGAAAGTAAGTGACAAAGTTTCCTAGATGTTGTGTTTGGTTTGGTCAATTGCCGAGTGTCAAGCTAATATGAAGGTTTTTGGTTTGCCTTTACAGCTGGCGCCACCTCCGGTAGGGATTCCGTTTTGACTGGGAGGACTGAAACTACTCTCTCAATGAAGTTTGGTGAAACCAGTGCTGCTCAGAAGTGGTTACGAAAGAAGGCTTCGCCATCTATTGTTGCCTGTTTGGAGCATGCCGGCCTCATGGCACTCTTTGTGGCCCCTAGCCCAAATGTTTCTATAGCGGAGATTATCAGGATTGTAGACTCATTTGATAGATCCGTCTCTTGCTATAGCGCCCGTATTAGGGGCGTGAAAGTAATTTTTGAATTATCACCCCAATTTCTCGCAGATTTGTTTGGCGTACCTACTAATGGCGTAAAATTCATTATGGACAGGACGCATAAATAAATTGACATGATCCGTGATTTAGAGGGTTGGCTAGGGGTGAGGAAGGGTGCTAAAGGGTTCCCAATGCAGGGGAAAACGAAGGTTGAGGAAGTCAACGAACTTTATCCCCTATTTAGAGCGCGTTTGTTTCCGAAGATTCTATCACAAGTCAAGAGTCTCAGAGTTGAAGCAGTGCGAGTCATGTGCACTATTCTGGAGGCTGGGGTGCGTTATAATTGGGCAGAATTTTTATTATCAGGAATGACCAAAGATATAGAGCGGCTGCGTTCAAACATAGAGGCGCAATCTCATTTTACCTTCGCTTTCTTCACTGGTTATATTCGTCGCTTGGCTAAATTTTTGGTGGTTCGTGGGGAAAATAAATTTGTTTTGCATGATAGGTGCCAGTTATCTCGCCCCTGGGTGAACCACTTATTTGACACAGCCAAGTCCCAAGACGCCCTCGAGGGGATTGATGAATCCCTTACGATCACCACGGGTGGATCTTCTGACCCCTCGCTCCACACACGCGACAGCCTAGGGGTGGAACCCGATGAGGTACCCCCTACTGCAAGGAAGGCGGAGCGAGTGGTCAAGGAAACAATAGGCAAAGCGAAATCCAAATTGGGGAAGCATGACAGCACAGCTGAAGGTACCAGTGAGATTGAGCAGCCTAGAGTGAAGCGGATTCGATTTAAGATTCCTGGTAAAATTTTTTATTTTTTATTTCAATAGTTGTAACGATTACTGGTTGTATGCAACTGACTTCATTTGTTTTGAATTGAGCAGTCAAGAGACACGATCTGCGGACTATACCAGAAGACGAGGAGTTAACTGACCTGACGGAAGGAACCGAATTGCTGGGGGAGGGAACTGGCGGAACTGGAGGTACCGAACCCCTAAATGATCAAACGGAAACTGAAGAAATGTTCAACAGCTTTCTTACAGGAAACCTTGTTCTTGGAGACCCCTTTACACAGGATGAGATCAGAGGGAACGGTATGTCTCTTTACTCAGTTATGCAACCTAATATATTCCTGGATTACCTTATTGTGAATTTTGTTGTTTGACTCAGAGGAGAGCGAGACCATCCCAGAGAAGGAGTCCGAGATCCCCCCGAGATGCCTTCAAAGGCGGGCAGCTCACGCACTGATGGACCTTTTACTTGGATGGAAATACCAAGTAAAAGGGATTTCGTATCTGGGGTGGCCGAAGAGGTTGTCGAGCGGATTGAATGGATCAATCCTAACATAGGTATGGATGCATCCAAATATTTTTACTATGTTAGAGTTTGATGCCCAATTCTGTTTGTTCTAACGTTTGTCTTTTCCTATGGACAGGTGCCCAACTGAGGTGGGACCCGTCCGAACCCGTCGATATGGAGGGTTTGCCTACACTATCTCCTGAAATTGAACAAGTGCTTAGACCTGTTTATGAAGAGGTAGTAGAGGGCTTCGTTCATAATGCCAAAATGGTATGGATGTGCAGGAGATCCATTGAACAATTGTGGCTCCAAATTTAGGCAAAAGAGAAGGAGAATGCTGCATTGTCAATGGAACGTGACGATCTGAAGGCCCGATATGAGTTTGCCGCAGCTAGATTAAACAATGATCGCGCCTGGCGGACCTCTGAGGTCACATATACAAGGTATTGGAACCTTCTCAATTGCCATGCAGGGCTGATACGGAGGCTAGGGAAGCGCAGAGCCCAAATTGATTTGCTGAACACCAAATGTCAATATTGGAAGGCTTTCGCCTCTAAAGTTGGCAAATGGGGGCAAGATGAAAAGAACCACAAGCACCAATACAAGAAGTCGCTAAAGGAGGTTTCTATTGAGAAGCGACAGTTAGAGATGTTTGTGGAGGGTCTTGGTCTGTGCTCCGCCTTTGACACCTTCGCTCAGAACACAATTGTAGAGATGGAGTCTCCTAAACGGCGGATAACGACAGCCTCTGGGGAGGTGTCGGTGGGCGAATTCCCTTTGAAACGTCCCACCTGGTCAGACGTTGACAAAGGAAAGGCTCTGGCTGATATCGACTTGGGTCTCGATGGGACAGACTGGGCAAGTGTTCCTGAAGAGGAGATCCTACGGTGGCTTGAATTCGGCTTGGGGGGACCTCCTATGGTAAGCGTTTTGTCTCTTTTTGGAGTTAATTGATTTATTAATGTTTGAAATTTTGACATAAGCTCATTTTTGTGTTGATTATTTTCTCTTTGGTCTTTTCAGGATGAAGGTGGGGATGAGACTGGAGAAGCTAGCCCCAGTGGAGCAGGGGCCTCTGATGCTGGTGGGCCTAAGGAGGATGATCCTCATGCCCCAAACGCTTAGCATTTTAGCATTTTTTCGTTTTTCAATTCAAACTTGTACTGAAAGTGTAACTTGAATACTATGAAATGAAAAGAGATGGTTGATTGTATATAATAACATGCATATATATATATTGTTGCTAATTTTGGGTTTAACATGCTTTAGAAATGTAAAATATTTTGGTTTATTTTCTTTTTAAATAGCAATACAGGAAGCGATTATCAAAGTAGAACGGAAAGTAAGTACTAGTTTATGGCCATTTCAGGCCCCATGCGTAGTTTATGGCCATTTCGGGCCTCATGCGTAGTTTATGGCCATCTCGGGCCCCATATGTAAGCAAGGGATGTTTTGGAGGATGCGGATAGATTGTTCGGCTAACCAATCATTGCTGATCGTGGCTAGTTTTATGTCATTGTGGACATGATAGTTTAGTGTCATTTCGGACCGGAAGTGGTATTTAATTATTTTTCTTGTTTTATCGTAGTTTAATGTCATTTCAGACTTTTTATAGTTTAACATCATTTCGGACTAGGAGTGATGAAATCACTTCAGTAATTTTTTGATCTTTTTTGTTTTAATGTTAGACGATTTTTCAACCGGTATGATCTGGTATTCAGCGTTACCTTCGTTGATTACGTTAAACGGAAATTCAGCCTAAGGGATCTCTGATGGAATGTTTTTTGTGTTAGCGCTTTCGGATATTTCAGTGTCCCTAGGGACCTCTATATTAGTTTCTACTCGAGGAGGCACATACGTTTCTGCTTGAGGGGGTTTTTGCTCCACGCTGGAAGATTTACTACTTACTGATGATCATAGGTTTTTGTCATTTTGGCTAGACCCTTCAAGTTCGACTTTCGAGCCCTGGTCCATGTCGATATGCAATGAGATAATAGGTGTAACAACTTCGCCATGTATGATGATTTCTCTGCCTTCATAAGGCAAATGGATTTCTTGATGGATAGGGGAAGAGACGGCTCTCAGTTGGGCTAACCAGGGTCTTCCCAATATCAGGTTAAATCCTGGCATCTCGTCCACTACGAGGAATTCAGCAGATGTCGGGAATTGATCTCCCGCTATAAAGTCTAAGGTTATTGAGCCTTTCACCATTACACGTGACCCACTGGATGACTTTAAACATGTAGTTGTGGCTGGTTTTAGTAGTTTAGTAAGCCCTAGCTGCTCGATAATGTGGTATGGCACGACGTTTGTCGCAGCTCCATCGTCTACATGGACCCTATGTATTTTAAATCAGTTTATATAGACTGTTATGAACATGGGGGCTGTTGTCACCTCCATCGTTCTTTTGTCAACTTTGATGTTGTCTTCATGGAAGTTTAGAGGCTTGGAAGTAGTCCCACGGGGTGAGAACATCACCGCATGGATGGAGGGCCTGTTTGGGGGTAGATCCTCGCTCACCGGGATCGATGTTAACATGCGTACTAGAGCTTCCCAATGCGTTTGAGACGTTAAGACTAAGTCATACAGGCTCAGTGAAGTATTTTTTTGTTTTAATGCTTGCGTGACTTGTGTCAAGGTGGTTGCAAAGTTTTCACTGTTGGGGGTGTTTCTATCAGCGCTGATTGGATCCATTGAACCCAACAGTTTTATCTCCCGTCTTGTTGGTTTGTTAGTTTTCAGAACTGTTGTTTCGGATGATTCATGTTTTTCAGATGACTTGCCTTCATTGCCTGTGCTTGGTTGATTGGTAGATGATGACATGGGCATGGAGTTGAGGGGAGTGGTCTTAGGTGGCCCCAGAGCTAACCTTTGGCATCCATTCTCCATACGTTCACGCACAAGTCTATCTCCGGGATGTTCTCGCGTGCGGCATGGAGGTGTCATTGGTTTTGGCATTTCGGTTTGTGCTGGGAGTTTTACCACATACGGGGTTGGACAGGGTGACTCTTGTATTGCTGGATGTGCTTGGTTAGAGGGTTGGACAGGCATCCTAACAACGTAGGGCTTAGGTTGGGGTTGTGTTTGTGAGACAGTGGCTTGGTAGTCCTGGGGATCTTTAGGTATTCTAATGACAAATGGGGTTGGTTTGGGCGAAGGTTGGGTCTCCGCTGTTGCGGTTGATAAGGGTACTCGGACCACAAAAGGAGTAGGCTGGTTATTCGGAGTTTGTGCGTTTAGGGGAGTGACAGGAGGGACCCGTACCACATATGGCTTGTCGCGTGTCGTGGTGTCAGGTGTTGCCACTGCCTGGGGTATCTGAACGACATACGGCTATTGTAAAGGATGGTGCGGCCGGGGTGCAGGTGTAGGCGCAGGGACAGGCATGCGAACTACAAAAGGTTTGTGGGATGTTGGCCGCGTATATTCAGGAGATATGGTGTTAACGTAAGATGGCTCAGAATCATCGCCAAGGCATACTATACTGATGGTGTATGGTGCCTCTTTAGTGTTTAAAGGGTCTTTATAGACTCCCATAGTTTGATTTTGCGGTTGAATCGGGTTTGCTTCTTCGAAGGTGATTTGGCCTTCATCGATCATTCGTTGTAGGTCCTACTTCAAGGTGAAACAGTAATCTGTTCTGTGCCCGTTTCATTGATGGTAATCACAAAAGCGATCCATGCTGAAGCCTTTAGGTACAGGGGGCTCATCCGGCATGGCTAGGCTTGGGTTCTGAACGAGTTGATAGAACCGGTCATGTCTTTGGATGGCCGCGGGAGATAACTGCTTATGCTGCATTAAACCGGTCTTTAGGAGTTGGTCAAAAAGCAGGGAAGGCTTCATGGGTAGGGGTGTATATTGAGAGGGTTCTTTCCTCTCAAAATTGAGTGTGCGGTTCGTTGGATTATGCTGTGACAATGGTTCTGGCGCAGCCGTTGGAGTTGATTTGTTGTAATTAGCGGGGGTTTGAGGCGGTCTAGTTTGTTGTTGTGCCCCTGCTATCGATGCTATAGTCGTTTTAGCCTTTTCTTTGTCTTTTTTAGCATGTTGATTTTTGAAGGCTATGTATGCCGGGTCGTTGCTATTTTGGATTGCTTCTTCTATGCTTTTAATTTGCTTGAAGGCTTGGTTGAGATTGCGCATGTTTAGGTAGTACAGCTTGGATTTAAAGAAATCGTTGACGGCTCCCTTCAAAATGGTGAGCAAGTACATCTGGGAGATTTCTTTGCGCAGCTCATTGAGGGCTGCACTCCATCTCTGAATAAATTTCTGGACCGGTTCAAGCGGTGTCTGCTTGACCTGCATGAGGCTATCTAGGGTGGCCTTAGGTTTCAGGTTATATTTGAACCTAGTCACGAACTGGTGCAATAGGTTTTCCAAGGAGGAAACAGAGTTTCTTGGGAGCACCCTATACCAATCGAGTGCTCTCCCCGAGAGGGACATGGGAAACATGCGAAGAATTGCATGGGGCCATGCTTGTAGCAGCGTGCACTCTAGCCTAAACGTTATTAAATGCGTGTTAGGATCTGTCTCCCCATTATACTTGGTTAGCGTTGGTAGGGAGACGTCCTTGGGTAGAGTTAAAGGTGGGACGTAAGAACTGATGGGATCATCGTTATAGAAGTCTACTACCTTCAATTCCCCGTCAGCGGTTGTCTTGAGGCGTTTTACCTCGTCAGTTAATTCTTGCATCATTCTTTAGGCATCTGCCCAATCCTGAGCACTTGGGAGCATGGCGGTTTGGCTTTGTGACACACTGTATGGGTTAGACTGTTGAACGGTGGATTGGAAGGCTGAAAGTTGTGTTGTTGGTGGTAGCGCTTGTGGGAAGTGTACAGTAGATGGCACTAGGGGCAATACATTATAGAGAGGAGGTTGTTGTTGCGGTGGTCATGGCTGTGCCTGAGGCACATGAGCTGGTGACAACATGTGGGGTGGTACATAGTGGTGGGAAATCTGGTGCGACGTCNTTGAGGCACATGAGCTGGTGACAACATGTGGGATGGTACATAGTGGTGGGAAATCTGGTGCGACGTCGTGCTCGTCATCGGCCATTGTCCGGCCATGTTGTATGAGTAGGCCTCTTGTTGGGTTACGACAGTGAAAGGGGGTGCATGCATTTGGACATGCGGGATGTAGTGGGCAGATGTGGACATGGGTATAACATGTGGCATTCTTACCCCTTGGGACTGGAATGTCATCCCCAGGTTACTGTGAGGAGGTGGTGCTTGTGAGAATGAACCTGCAGCTGTAAAAGGGAAGGCGTTGGGCAAAGGGTTGCCCTGGGGAGGGATCTGGGCTGATGTAGATATTTCTTGTAACAGTGCTTGGGTGTGGGCAGAGTTAACGGGTTGGAAGGGTATGGTCTCCCTTGCGTCCGGGTTAAATATGGGGTTCGTGTGGTTATGTGGATTAAGAGTATGATAGGAGTCTTCATGCTCAGATTGCGCAGCGAATTCGTCCTCTTCATCCCGTTGTGGGTCTGCCGTAATTTGGTCTAGTGCTTGGCTCCTGTGCAGGAGGAGCTGCGTAAAGAGTTCAGAGAATTGTTCTGGAATAGGGATTACGTAGTATGGGGAAGGGATGAATTCATATCCCCCTCTGTAAAAGATTTCAAATTGCGTTTTTACCTCCATTTCAGCCCGATCTACTGCTAGGCCTGCTTGCATCTTAATGCAGATGAAGTTATACTCATCTTGGCTTATAATGTTAGCGGTAAGGTCTCTCCCTTGCAACCTCAACGACCGATGGGGCCCCATTGTGGATTGCCCTCCCATATGTTGTGTGGTAGATTGCTAGGCAGCCGTTGTGTCTGAGATGTTAACGTTCTGGGTAGTAGCAGTGGTGATGTTGATGGGATTCATGATGATAGACGGTTCGAGTGTGCGAGATTGATGCGAATAACGTAGTGTATGCGATTGGCGTAGACGAATCTACTAGGTAAGTATGCAGCGTAAACGCTAGCGTAAGCATGCAGCGTATACGCTAGGGTATGTAGCGTAAACGCTAGCGTAAGCGTGCAGCGTATACGCTAGGGTTTGCAGCGTAAACACTGGCATAAGCGTGCAGCGTATACGCTAGGGTTTGTGCAGCGTAAACGCTGAAGAATCGACAACGTAGACGCTGAGTCGGGGGTTTGAAAACGACAGCGAAGAAGCTGGTGAGCGTAGACGCTGAGGAACGTGAAGTCTGTTTAGCGAAGAGGCCCTTCTTCTAGCACCAAAAACTGTGCCGACCGAAGTCGTCGGTGCGAGGCTCGAACGTTACGGGCACCGGCAGATCAGCAGACAAGCACAGTCAACCCTGCCTCCGCTTGAGGGCGAGCTAGAGTGGACGAAGGCAGAGTGCCTTGAATGGTCCACACGTGGATCAAACAAGGACTTCCCCGAGCGTCACCGAAGTGTTATACACTGGGTTATGTGTAAAACAGAGCGTAAACGGCGAAACAGGCAGACAACGTAAGCGTAGAGGGGTGTAAATGACGTCGAGTGTGAACAACGTAAACAGGGATAGGCCCAGCGTAAGCGTATACATGCATAAATAGCGTGAACAACATAACAAGTACAAAGGGCGTAAACAGATGCAAACGGCGTAAACAGTGGGCGTACATGGACGCGGACGGAGTGTAAACGTAAGCAGTCGTGAACGAAGCATGGGCCAAATTGACGTAAAACTGTAAAAGAACTTACAATAAGCATTAATAGTAGATTATAGAGTTAAGATGTTGTGCACCCGTCTAATGCAGTTGTGTAGGGACACAAGGTGGATGTAAAGCCCTGGTGGACGGAGGGATGCAGCCGGCTGACACGGTAGGTAGAGCGCGGACTGTGCTCAGCGTGCAGGACTTCTAGCGTAAGCGTAAGCGTAAGGGGGTTTCTGCAGCGTAATTGCTCTGGGTCTGCTCTGGTAAATTTTTGCGGGCCTGGTAAATGCGAAAAATTGGGCTATTTATAGGGGTAGGGTTACAGGGAAAATCGGACGGGGAGACACGTGGCGTATAGACCGGGCGTTACAATTTAGAAACATGGTATACGCTGGGCGTATACATTACAACAGGTGGTGGCGTATATGCTGGGCGTAGACTTGGATAGATGCCAGCGTATACACTGGGGCGTATATGCTGATGGATGCTAGACGTCAACTTACTTCAATTCTTGCTTCTGTTGCACCTGCTGAGTGAGTGTGAAGTGTGTACACTGAGCGTCAGGCATATACGCTGGTGAATGTTGGGCGTATATGCCGAAGAATGTCCACTTGCTTCAATCCTTGCTCTTCGGTGTAATCTTCATGCTGCCATTGGAGATCTTGTCGTCGAGTGTGTGCATCTGCCATACTTGGGCGTGTACGCCAGAGAGTCGGGCATACACGCTGGGCGTAGACGCTGGGCGTAGACGCCGGGTGTAGACACTGGGCGTAGATGCTAGCTCACCACGGTTTAAAGCTGGGCGTATACGCTGGGCGTATACGCTGGCACAACATTTAGAACCAGATGTTTCGATTTTCAAGATTGCCCTGTGTGACTTCAAATGTAGCCGAAGCCGCCCGTGGGTCATGGGGATCTGCTTCTTATCAGACAGATGCTAAACTCACAGATTTTTGTGGTGTTTCACCACGCACCGGACCTCGACAGGTAAAACTCCATATAGTCTTGTTTACGGTTCAAAAGCTATTTTACCTTTAGAATTGCAGGTACCGTCTCTAAGGATCACGCTTTCCGGACTCCTAGACGATGAGCAAAATAATGATTTACGCATCATTGACCTAGACTCGGTGGAGGAGGAATGCGTGCGTGCACTCGATCAGATCGAATGGTACCAGAAGCAACAACAACAACGACATTGACATGACATGCATAAGCGTCCCATCAAGGAAGGAGACCTCGTACTTAAAGCTGTTCGGGAACATCTAGATAAATTCTTAGTCAACTGGGAAGGGCCTTATCTGGTCATCAAAGCATTCGACAACGAGGCATTCAAAATAGTTGACATGGACGGAAAAGAGTTTGCAAATCCAACCAATCACTTATTCCTAAAACCATTCTATACATGAATTCGAACTCAGGTACGTGATTAGTCCTGGAATCACGACTATAAACTGATACCACAGATTAGTCCTGGAATCACGACTATAAACTGATACCACAGAATATTCCTGGAATCACGACTATAAACTGATACCACAGACTAGTCCTGGAATCACGACTATAAACTGATACCACAGAATATTCCTGGAATCACGACTATAAACTGATACCACAGATCAGTCCTGGATTATGACTTTAAACTGATACCACAGAACAGTCCTGGGTTATGACTATAAACTAACACCATGGAGTCCGCTAAGACTATAAACTAGCTCGCCTTTTCATGGTCCGCTAAGACTCAAAACTGGCAACGCAACGTCTGCCACGATGCTAAACAGGCAATGTCCGACAGGTTACGACACAAAACTAACCCATTGTAGTCCACTAAGACTATAAACTGGCGCGTTCATCTTCGACTCATTCCATAGCCATATTTATTCATCAGAATCATTGCATCCCTCATCAACATCGTCGACATTCACATTCCATACTCAGAATCGCCCCAACATTTTTGTTCACCTGCAATTGTTTAAATCTAAACTCATTAATTCACTCATGGTTTTCTTGTCTCTTTGGAGTTGTGTTTGCAGGATGATGCTCAGAAGTTCTCGTACGAGAGTGTGTTTCATCATAGGTAGCAAGATGAGGCAATGTCCATTGGTCCACCTGGCAAGACTAAATCGAATCGTTGACCCACACATTCCCATTCCCCGAAAACCCACTATCTGTTTACCAAACTATTGCACATTGCGAAACGTTACAGTAGTCGCAACACGCAGAACACAATATTCACGCATGAGTACAAGGGCAAGCTAAAAAAAAAATCCCATGTAAAACCTGGTCACGAACGGAACCCTTGGCACTTCCCATATAAGCCCAGGCAGGAAGGTATCGGTCTTCAAAATGCGTACTCTATTAAAAGCAGTCAAGAAACATTCTATCGCATGGCTTTGGCTCTTCGCTAGCAGTTTCCCCAAAGAAGGGAGCTGTTCCTCCAAAGAATGCAAAACATCACCCTGTAACTTTGGTAGTGACAACTGTTTCTCTTGAAAAATCACCAAGAGCACTATTCCGCCAAAGGACGCATATCAAATGCTTGAGTTTCGAGTCTCCCGAAAGACGGCTATCGACAAGGACCGGCATGCCGCACACCTGAGCACCCCATTTTCTCAGCATGATCCCTCGGGTAGCCACCGATCCCCACGATCCCTTTCCTCTTGCCAGTTACCAATCTCGCCCTTTCAATACCATTTACCACTGAACATGGTACGATGATGTCTGGTCAGGTGGCAAAGGACAGAGCTTTTGTCAAGTTGCTTGTGGTGTTTTGCGCTTCTTTGTTAACGCTTCTCGGGTCGATTCCTCCAAGCGTCAAAAAAGAGGGGCCAATGAAACACCACAAAAATCTGTGAGTTTAGCATCTGTCTAACAAGAAGCAGATCCCCATGACCCATGGGCGGCTTCGGCTACATTTGAAGTCACACAGGGCAATCTTGAAAATCGAAACATCTGGTTCTAAATGTTGTGCCAGCGTATACGCCCAGCTTTAAACTGTGGTGAGCTAGCGTCTACGCTCGGCGTCTACGCCCGGCTCTTCGGCGTACACGCCCAGGTACGACAGATGCACACGCTCGATGACAAGATTTCCAATGGCAGCATGAAGATTACACCGAAGAGCAAGGATTGAAGCAAGTGGACATTCTTCGGCGTATACGTCCGGCGTATATGCCCAACATTCACCAACGTATACGCCCAGCGTATACGCCCGATGCTCAGTGTACACACTTCACACGCACTCAGCAGGTGCAACAGAAGCAAGAATTGAAGCAAGTTGGCATCCAGCATCCATCAGCGTATACGCCCCAGCGTATACGCTGGCATCTATCCAAGTCTACACCCAGCGTATACGCCCGGCGTATACGCACGGCGTATACGCCCAGCGTATATGCCACTACCTGTTGTAACGTATATGCCTAGCGTATATCATGTTTCTAAATTGTAACGCCCAGTCTATACACCATGTGTCTCCTTGTCCGATTTTCCCGATAACCCTACCCCTATAAATAGCCTAGTTTTCCGCATTTACCAGGCCTGCAAAAAACTTACCAGAGCAGACCCAGAGCAATTACGCTGCAGAAATCCCCCTTACGCTTACGCTTACGCTGGAAGTCCTGCACGCTGAGCACAGTCTGCGCTCTGCCTACCGTGTCAGCCGGCTGCATCCCTCCATCCACCGGGGCTTTACGTCCGCCTTATGTCCCTACACAACTGCGTTAGACCGGTGCACAACATTTTAACTCCATAATCTACTGTTAACGCTTATTGTAAGTTCTTTTACAGTTTTACGTCAATTTGGCCCATGCTTCATTTACGCCTGCTTACGTTTACGCTCCATCTACGTACGTGTATGCTCACTGTTTACGCCGTTGGCATCTATTTACGCCCTTTGTACTTGTTTACACTGTTTACGCTATTTATGCTGTTTACACCTGTATACACTTACGCCGGGCTTATCTCTGTTTATGCTGTTCATGCTCGACGTTGTTTACGCCCCTCTACGTTTATGATGTCTGCGCCTGTTTCACCGTTTACGCTCCGTTTTACACATAACCCAGCGTATAACACCTCGGTGGTGCTCGGGGAAGTCCTTGTTTGATCCGCGTGCGGACCATCCAAGGCACTCTGCCTTCGTTCACTGCAGCTCACCCTCAAGCTGAGGCAAGGTCAACTGTGCTTGTCCACGGATCTTTCGGTGCCTGTAACATTCCAGCCTCGCACCGACGATTTCGGTCGGCACACCCACAATGGGTATACCAATTGTTTGTGCCATCTTCTCTTGCTTAGGGTAAGCATCCTTTTGAGTATTGTAATAATCATTTTGTTTGTTGCCTCTGCTTACCCATTGCTTTGAGGATAGTAAGGGGATGAAAACGAGTGTTTGATCCCTAGACTTTCACAAAAGGTTTTGGTCTCGGCACTGCTAAATTGTGGCCCGTTGTCAGTGATGATTGCCATTGTGACAATGTTTTCAAGAATGAAATTGCATACGTGTCTAGATGTAGTTTTTCGAAGGGGAGCAACTTCTACCCACTTCGTGAAATATTCTGTTGCGGTTATAATAAAACTATGCCCTGTAGAAGATGAGGGTGTTATTGGGCCGATGAGGTCCAACCCCCACTTTTGAAAGGGCCACATGATTTGTGCCGTATGCAACTCATTTGGTGGGACATGGATTAGATTACTATGTCTTTGGTAGGTACTACATGTTTTAGCCTTGGAGAGATAGTCATACTCCATGTGTGGCCAATAGTAGCCTAAGCATCTTATTTTTGTTGCCATGGCTTTTGACGCTATGTGTCCTCCGCATAGTTCCTCATGTATCTGTTGAACGATGGTTTGGGCATCGGTACTACCAACGCATGTTAGCAGTATGCCTTCGTAGGATTGACGACACAGTGTGTCTCCTACCAGGGTATACTGCTTAGAACATTTTCGTACTGCATCCTTTTGTGCATTTGTTAGGTGCCGTGGTGTTTCTCCCCATAGAAGGTACTCTTTTATGTCATCATACCATTCTATCACATCTGTTGTTCTAACGAACGCTATTGGAAACGTATCAAGGGTATCGGTTATCGGTTCAGCACAACTGGTTATGGAGCTTGGAAACATATGGAACATGTTAGGTGACATGTTTAATGCCAAGGTGGCTAGTGCATCTGCGATGGTATTATCATTTCTAGAGACGTGTTGCACATTGATGTTTTCGAATTGCTTCATTAAGTGTTTTGCCAAATCACAGTATGGTTGTAAATGTTGCGTTTTACATGTATAAACTTCTGTGACTTGGTTTAAGACTAGTTGTGAGTCTCCTCTGACCACAAGCCATGTGATGTCTGAAGCCAACGCTGCCATGAGACCTCTAAGAAGACCTTCATACTCTGCTATGTTATTGGTACAGCGAAAGCTGAAACAATAGGCAAAGGGTCTGATCTCCCCAGAGGGGTAGGTGATGATGGCGGTAGCACTTCCCCCTCGAGAGGTGGATGCTTCGTCAAATTTTAGAATGGCATCGTAGTCATTGGGCACTATGTCTATTGCGCTTATGTTCTCATCCGCGAATTCTGGCTCTATTGTCGCTTGATCATGTGTTGGTGATGCGGCCATTGGATTTGCTATGGCTTCACTCTTAATTGATGATTGCGCTATGTAATGTAAGTCAAACTCAGCTATCATGGCTTTCAAACGTGCTATCCGACTCATCTCATAAATGTTTCTTGTGATAGCTCTGAGCACATTATCCTTGCAGATTATGTTAACTTGGTTGTGGAAGAGGTAATGTTGCCATTTCTTTAGAGAAAAGACTAAGGCTAAACATGACCTCTCTACGTCATTGTATTTCTTCTCGTGAGCAACTAATGCATGGCTTAAGTAATATATAGGGACTTTGGTTCCTTCATCTTGTTTCTGGCAAAGCATAGATGCGATTGACAAATCTAAAGTGGCAAGGTAGATGTAAAACGGTTTATCATTTTGAGATGGATAAACCGTGGGAATTAGGTAAGTGCCACTTTAATATTATCAAACACTTCCTGGCATTGTGGAGTCCATTCAAAATGAACGTTCTTGTGAAACAAATGATTCATATGTTTTAATTTATCTGTTAGTTTTTCTATGAACCTTCTAATGAATTGGAGTCTACCTTGTAGACCTCGAAGTTCAATCAGGTTGCCAGGTGGTTTTAGGTTTGTTATGGCCTTAACCTTATCGGGGTCTACCCGTATCCTTGCTTCTGAGGCTATGAACCTAAGAATTTTGCCTGTTTTGACTCCAAAGACACATTTCTTTGGACTAAGTCTCAACTCATATTTTAAACAATGTTTTAACACCAAGTCAAGGTCTTGTACATGTTGTTGTGATGTTTTTGATTTAACCACGATGTCGTCCACGTAGTCATTGAGCGAGTGTAATATGTAATCACTAAAGATGAATGTCATCGCCCTTTGATATGTGGCCGTAGCGTTCTTGAGACCAAAGGGAATCATAGTGTAACAAAAGGTTTCCCATGGTGTCATAAAGGTAGTTTGAAGCTGATGCTCCAGGTTAATACGTATCTGGTTGTATCCCAAGAAGCCATCCATAAAAGGTAATAAGGCGTGCCCAACGGTTGAGTCGACAAGTTGATCGATGCTAGGTAGGGGAAAATCATCTTTTATGGTTGCGACGTTGAGATCCCAGAAGTCAATGCATAAGTGAATGCTTCCGTTCTTCTTTGGGACAATGATCATGTTGGATACCCACTTGGCGTAATCGACAGCTCGAATGAAACCAGCTTGATAAAGTTTGGTGATCTCATTACGAACTGCCAATGCCACCTTGGGTTTAACCTTTCATGCCTTTTGTTTTATGGGCCTCAATTTTGGATCAAGGATGATGTTGTGTTGGAAAATTCGGGGATCCAACCTAGGCATGTCTGTGTATGACCAAGAAAATGCCTTTATGTTGTCCCTAAGCACATTCTCTAGGTCTTTGGCCAGTTGAGGTTGTAGTAATGTACTTAGTTTTAAAATCTTGGTCTCACTGTTAGACATAATGATGGGGGTTTCGATCAGCAGGTCTTTAGTGATATTTTCAGCTTCTATGTCCAGGGACTTTGTCATACCTTGGTAGTTATCTAGCGTTTGTTGTGTCGAGGCTATGACTGCGTCATCTGTTGATAGACTTAGGTCGATGAGATTCATGTCAGTGTCCCTTGTGATTTGTCTGTGCGGCCCATCGATGATTAATGGTGTGAATAAATGTTGATAATCCATCGGACTCACTTCTACCAATGAATAGAGAGCAGAATGAGGCGATAAGTATTGCTCGATGTTTTCAGGCAACTTAAATTACTCGCACTTGCATACTGGTGGTTTATCGTCACATAGGGATGCATGGTAGTTTAATGCCTTATTGAGCTGAATGAGGTTTGTGTGTGTGGTAGTTTTAGGGCCTTACCAGGCCATAATGGTAGTTTAAGGCCGTATTGGGCCATGGGTGGCAGTTTAATGCCTTATCGGGCTGTAACGGTAGTTTAAGGGTGTACCGGGCCGTATGAGGTTTGCGCTGGAATGTTTGGCGTAAACACATGAAATGGGGTTCACAGGGGAACGGGATGTAGTAATTTTTATGTTATTTTAAATATACATATTTTTTTAACTGTTTGAGCAAATTTCGCTAAAAATAAGTAAAAAGAAAAAAAAGAGAAAAAAAGTAGCAAAACGGGAGGCGGCGGCGTCAGCAATGGTGGCAGCGATGACGGAGCGCTATATAAAGGGTGGGGAGCTTCATTTGTTATTGTATTGTGAGTGTAAGATTGGAGTGTAAAATATACAACGTAAGCGTAAACCATTGAACCCTGGCATAAGCGTAAGCATGAGCGTGAGTGTAGAACCCAAACCCTGAGCGTAGACACCAATGACCGAACCTCATCGTAGACATAGAGCGTAGAAGTTCCAGTGTCGGCGTAGAGACTCAAAATCTGGCATAGAGGCTCAGCATAGGCATAAACATTTTCACCCTCAGCATAAACTGTCGATCCCAGCGTAGAGGACGCCAAGATGGGAAAAGGCAAGGAAGTGGAAGGGCAGGGGAGAAAGGGTCCTAACTTGACTTTCGCAGAAGAGAGCGAAGCCATACTGCAATGCCTGCCCAGGCCAAGGATTCCATCATGGCCTAGATCGTCACACAGGTAGGCTCTGATCTTGCCTCTGTTTTCGTAGCGTAGACAGTCTCGTAGGGGGCTTCGGTGTATACGCCGAGCGTAGAGAGTTAGTGTAGAGGGTTTTGGCATATACGTCGAGCATAAGGTAGCGTAAAGTGTTTCAGTGTATACACTGAGTGTAAGTTCACAGCGTAAAGTCCCGATAGAGTAGACTATCATAGCGTAATTTTCTTTATCAGTGCACAGCGTAAACACTTCTTTTCTTGCATGAAGCGTAGATGATTTTATCAGCGTAAACGTTGAAGGCTGTTTCGGCATATACGCTGAGGGTTTCTACAGCATATATGCTGAAGGCTGTTTTGGTGTATACGCTGTGGGTTTCTACAGTGTATACGCTAAGCATGATCAGTTAATTCTTTTCAAGTGTGGTACAGCATAGACCTGTTTTCATGCAAACTATTTTTGACGTAAACTGTTCAGTGTTTAGCATAGACTATTCACGTTGAAGGCTCCTACGGCGTATACGCTGAGGGTTTCTGTGGTGTATACGCTGAGCGTAAACGGTCTGGTCGACAGCGTAAACAGTTCGTTGTCAGGGTATATGCCAGGTCAGGTAGTGTATACGCAGAGCGTAAATAGTTTTCGACAGCGTATACGCTGGGTTAAACAGTATATATGCCGAGTGTAAATAGTTAGCAATTTTTTAAGTGTTGGTCTACGATGTAAAATTTGGTTTTTCATGTCGTTTTGATGCGTGGTTGATTTTAATTTGGTATTTTGGTTGCTTGTAGGGACACTAAGCCTTTTCTTCTCGTTGTTGAGCTCGTTGGGGTGCTAACATGGTTTGGCCCCATTGAGGCTAATGAGCCTACCCCAAATCTAATGTGGACAACAACAGGGTCTGGTTCAGAGAAGGTGCGTGTGAATTCTTGGCTTTCATACTAGACAATTTTGAAGTGGTTATCTGGTTGCACCTAAGTGAACTGGTGGCACGGAGCGTTCTTGAGGCCATGTTGCTGGGAGCCGCGGAGGGTGTCGTGGTCTTCATAGAAGACATTGATGAGGGGCCGCTTATGAATGAGGATGGTTCTTCCCACGGGACCAGGTCTACGTGCCCGTTAGCGCGAGTGTAGGCACAATTACCGTGAGGAAAGGACTACCTGAACAACACTTTATTCTTAGCTGCGCGTGCACACACATTGTTCTAGAATCCCCCTGGCATAGTATACCGGGTGGATAGGTAGGATTGTTTAAGTTTGTTTTTTCTTTTCGCCATTTGGTACTTGCTTCTATTTTGACATCTGTTCGTTTGTAGGCCTAAAGTTAACCCAGACGGAATGTTTGTTGAGGATGACGGGCTTGCTCTAGCTCGCACCACTCTAGAGGCATTTATGTTAGGTCCCACCCTTTGTGGAGCCGTATTAGCTTAAATGAAGGGTGTTATCATTCATTTTCACAAGCAATTCTCTAGAGTCTTCGCGATGTGCCAAGCTCGTGGGTGGTTGCATGAAGATTGGTTGGACAAGAGGCCAGTCTTCCCTCGCGACTCTGGCTTAGGTAGCACTTCCAAGTCTACAACTAACGATAAATGACAACATTTCCTAGATGTGTTAACGTGTTTGTTCAACCATCGGGAATTATACTAATATGATGATTTAAAATTGTATTTGCAGTTGATGTACCTCCTAGCGGGGATCCTGTCACAACGGGATGAACTGAGACTACCCTGTCAATGAAGTTCGGGGAGGTCAATAAAGCTTGAAAATGGTTGCGCACTCACACCTCACCGTCCATCGTTCATTGCTTAGATGACGTCGGCCTCATGGAGCTCTTCACGACCCCGAGCCCTGATGTATCAGTAGCAGAAATGATCAGGATTGTGGACTTCTTCAATGAGTCTATCTCCTACTACAACACCCGGATTAAGGATGTTAAGATAGTTTTCCATCTATCGTCTGAATTCTTTTTGAACTTATTTGGTGTATCGGCAAATGGTATAAATGTAGCTTTAGACAGGGCTCATAAAGAGCTCCAAACGGTTCGTGAATTGGAGGACTGGTTGGGCCAAGGATGCCAAGGGATTCCCAATGCAGGGGAAATCAAAAGTTGAGGTGAATGAACTATATCCCCTGTTTAGGGCACGAGTATTCCTGAAATCCTTGTCCTAGGTGTGGAGTCTTGGGGTCGAAGCTGTACGTTTCATGCGAACTATCCTAGAAACTGGAGCGCGCTATAATTGGACCCAATTTTTGTTGTCGGGCCTGCATAAGGAGATAGTGCGATTGTGCTCGAATGTCGAGGCACAGTCCCACTTCACCTTTGCCTTCTTTGCTGGTTACCTGCACTGCTTAGCCGAGTTCCTGGTAGTTCGCACAGACAAGAAGTATGTTCTACGGGATGGGGGTCAACTATCCCGACCATGGATCAACCACTTGTTTGAAGTTGCCGAGTCCCAAGATGCTCCTGAGGGAATTGATGAATCCGTGTCTATTACAACAGGGGGGTCATCAGGTATCTCAATTCACACATGTGATAGTTTGGGATTAGAGCCAGATGNTCTCAATTCACACATGTGATAGTTTGGGATTAGAGCCAGATGATGTGCCTTTGACTACGAGAAGAGCTGAGTGGGTTATCAAAGAAACCATTGGCAAGGCCAAGGGGAAGCTAACAAAGTGCAAGCGCTCAACTGAGGAAGCCTCAAATGTCAACGAGCCATGAGTGAAGCGCATATGATTCAAGATGCCTGTACAAGGTTAGTAAACTCAGTACACTCATTGCATTATTGTTTGTTCATAATTTTTACTTTGATTGCTTACATGCCACTGATACCTTCGGACTTGACTCGAGAAGTGAGGAAGCAGGAATTAGAGACTATTACTGAAGAGGAGGAGACTAACATGGAGCAAAATATTCAGGAGGAAAATGTGGAGAAGGATCAAGGAGGAGGAATGGAAGAGTTGAAGGGAGACACCACAGAAATTGAGCCGTTGGATGACCAGGGTGGTGTTGATCAGATGTTTAGCAGCTTTTTTAGGGGAAAGCTGGACTTAGGCAACCCCCAGAAGGTGACAAGGAGCATGGTATGTTTTCTTTTTTATCTTATTTTATCTTGTCTCGTTAGTGGTCATTTCCATGGTATTTTATTTTCATGTTTTTACTTTTTCCAGATGAAGGCAGCGAAACTAGTACGGTGCGGTTGGATGTACCTATGAAAACGGTTCCCCCTGAAAGGACCACGGAGTTTAGTTCGTCCCACACTCGTGGGCCATTTACTTGAATGGAAATGCCAAGTAAGATGGATTTTGTGGCTGGAATTGCTGAAGAAGTTGTTGAACGAATTCAGGAGGCCCACCCTAAAATAGGTATAAATATTTTGAATTATTTGCCACTTTAGAGTTTCACACCCTGTTGTTGTTGTTTTAGTGTCTATTCTTTTTGTGTGCATAGGTGCCAAACTAAGGTGGGATCCTTTTGAGACAATCAGCATAGAGAGTTTGCCCACGTTATCCCCAGAAGTTGAGCAGGTGCCAAGACCTATTTATGAGGAAGTAGCGGAAGGTCTTGTTCACAACGCTAAGTCACAGTGGACCTGTAGGCATTCTATTGAATAGTTGTGGCTACAGATTCAAGCAAAGGAAAAGGAAGTCTCCGAGTTGTCAGTTGAGCGTGATGATCTTAAAGCTCGGTATGAGTTCACCTCCGCCAAACTAAGTGGTGATCACTCTTGGTAGACCTATGAGGTCACGTATACTAGGTATTGGAACTTGCTCAATCGTCACACGTCATTGACACGGAGGGTTGTAGAGCGTAAGGCCCAAGTAGACCTGCTGAACCTCAAATTTCAAGATTGGAAAGCTTTCGCTTCCAAGGTACGCAAATGGGGTCAGAACGAAAGAACCACAAACATCATTATAAGAAATCGTTGAAGGAAGTGTCCGTTGAAAAATGTCAACTTGAAATGTTTGTGGAGGGATTAGGTTTGCGCTCTGCTTTTGATACCATTACTCAAAACATAGCTGTTGAGATGGAATCGCCTACAAGGGTGATTACAACTGCTTCCGGGGAGGTATCTGTTGGCGAATTCCCCCTAAATCAGCCCACTTGGTTAGCTGTTGACAAAGGGAAGGCCTTGGCGGATGTTGACCTAGGCCTTGATGGAACGGATTGGACAAGTGTCTCGGAAGAGGAAATCCTTCGTTGGCTGGAATTTAGCTTAGGGGGATCCCCTGCGGTAAGCATTTTATCATTATGAAATTGATTTGCTGAATAATGTTTGAAATTTTGGCATTTTCTTATTCTTACATTGATTGTTTCCTTTTGTATTTTCAGGATGAAGGTGGTGACGATGTCCAAGAAGCTGGCCCCAGTGGAGTGGGGGGCCCTAATGCCAGTGGATGCAAAGGGGATGACCCTCCCACTCCAGATGTTTAGCTTATTTCAGTTTTTATCATTTTGTGTTGTTGTGAAACTACTCTGACTCAAATTTATACGGGAATTGTAAATTGAGATGAATGAAACTAGTTAACTCTTGTACTTGTATATTATTTCATGTATGAAAAGCATTTTTTCTGTTGATTTTAAGTTTAATTGTAAACATGACATGGCAATGTAAAATGTTTTGGTAGCTTTTTTTTTTGTTGCATTTCGTTTTGTTTTGTTGAGAGTAATGCACGGATGTAATCGTAAATCAGAGTGTAATGATAAACGGAAGAGGAAAACAAAGTATAAGTGTGTGATCTAGTTTAAGGCCATTTCAGGCCACATGCGTAGTTTAAGGCCATTTCGGGCCACATGCGTAGTTTAAGGCCATTTCGGGCCCCATGCATAAACAAGGGACATTTCGAATGACACAGGTGGATTTCTCGGTTGACCGACCATTTCTGATCGTGGCTAGTTTTATGTCGTTGCGGACATGATAGTTTAACGTCATTTCAGACATATTATGTTGTTATTATTTTAATAGTTTTTGATTTTTCTTATTTTTACATTAGGCAATATGTCAGCGGGTATGATTCTATATTTGGTGTCCCCTTCGCTAAATATGTTGAAAGGTAACTCAACCCAAGGGATGTCTGATGGAATGGTTCCCACGTCAGTGTTTTCAGACGTTTCGGTATTTGTTGTAAGTTCTGTGTTAGTTTTCTCTGAGTGAGAAGGTGTATGTACAATGTCAGGCGTAAGTGTTTCTGTTTTAGGTGGATATTCTTCCGTGTTTAAAGGATTAGTACTTATCGGTTGTTGTTCATTTACGTCATTTTGCCCAGGCTCTTCGAGCTTAACCTCTAAGCCTTGGTCCGTGTCCATGTACGATGAAATGATGGAAGTAGTAGCCTCCCCATAAATGATGATTTCACCACCTTCATAAGGTAGATGAATCTCTTGGTGTATAGGGGATGAGACTGCTTTCAGTTGGGCTAACTAGGGCCTTCCTAGTATTAGGTTGAATCCTGGCATTTCATCGACTACTACGAAGTCGGCGGATGTGGGGAATTGATCCCCTGCTATGAAGTCTAAGTTGATTTTACCCTTAACTATCATGCATGACCCACTGAATGATTTTAGGCATGTCGTTGCAGTTGGTCTGATGAGTTTTGTAAGCCCCAATTTTTCAACGATGGGATATGGTACTACGTTTGTAACAGCTCCATCATCCACGTGGACCCTATGTATTTTGAATTGCTTTACACGTATTGTTATGAACATAGGGGCTGTTGTTATCTCCCCTATTGTCTTATTCACCTTGATGTTATCGTTGTGGAAACTTAGTGGTTTGGAAGTTGTCCCTTGGGGCGAGTACATTACCACATGAATGGACGGTTCATTTGGAGGCAAGTCCTCACTTACCAGGATCGACGTTAACATGCGTACCAAAGCTTCATGATGTGTTTGCAATGTTAAAACTAAGTCATACAAGCTTAGTGACGTATTCTTTTGTTTGAGTGCCTGTGTGACTTGTGTGTTAGAGCTGTTGCTAAGTCTCTACTGTTGGGGGTGTTTTTATTAGTGGTTACCTAGTCCATTGGGCCCAACAGTTTTATTTCGTGCATCGTTTGTTTCTCATTTTGACCCGGGATTGTTGATTTAGATGTATCCTATTTTCTGGATGGTTCACCTTCATGTCCTGTGTTTGGTTGACTGTTAGGTGGCACCATGGGTACTGCGTTAAGTGGAGTGCGTTTAGGTGGCCCTTAGGCTAACCGTTGATGCTCCTTCTCCAAGCGTTCCCACGTAAGCTTATCTGCTAAGCATTCTCGCGTGTGGCGTGGGGGCCCAGTTGGTTTTGAAGCCTCAGGTTGCCTTGGAGTTCGTACTACATATGGAGTCAGGATGTGGTTGAGCAGAATGTTGGCTGGGCACCCTGATGACGTAAGGGCTGGGTTTACTTTGCGTTTGGGAGGTGGAGGATTGGTAATCATTAGGACTTTCGGGTGTCCTAACGACGTATGGGGTTGGTTTAGGCAAAGGTTGGACCTCCGCTGTTGCGACTGTGGATGGTACTCAGACTACAAAAGGGGCAGGTAGAGTAGGAGGATTTGGAAAATTTGAGGTAGTGACGGTGGGAGGTACACGCACCACGTATGGTTTTTCGCGTGTCAGGGTGTTGAAAGATGCTACAGCGGAGGGTATGCGGATAACATATGGCTGCTGCAGGGGGCATGATGATTGAGGCATGGATGTTGATGCTGTAGGAGGAATACAGATTACAAACGGCTTGTTAGGTGTTTATTGTTCATAGTCAGAGTAGAAGGTGTTAATGTTAGGTGCTTCAGGTTCATCATCTAGGCAGATTGTGTTGATGACGTACGGTGCCTCTTTAGTATTCAAAGGATCTTTATACACTCCCATAGCCTGGTTCTGCGGTTGGATCGGGTTGGCCTTGTCAAAGGTGATTTGGCCTCCATCGATCATTCATTGTATGTCCTGCTTCAGGGTGAAACAGTAATTCGTGCCATGTCCATTACGTTGGTGGTAGTCGTAGAAGCGATCCATTATAAAACCTTTGGGTACTGGAGGCTCATCCGGTGTCGCCAGGGTTGGGTTCTGAATGAGTTGACAGAACTGATCATGTCTCTGGATGGCCGCTGGGGATAACTGTTTATGTTTCATTAGTCTGGCTTTGAGTAGTTGATCAAATAGCTGGGATGGCTTCATAGGCAATGGCGTATATTGGGAGGGTTCTTTCCTCTCAAAGTTTCTCGTATGGTTTTGTGTTGGATTCTGCGATGATGATGATTCTGGTGCAGTCGCGGGGGTAGGTTTTGTGTAATTAATAGGGGCCACCGACGGTTTGTTTTGTTGTGCTACATTTGGTTGTTGCATTTCCGCTATTGCCGCTATAGTTGCTTTAGCCTTTTCTTTATCCTTTTTACTATGTTGATTTTTAAAGGCTAGATAGGCAAGATCATGGCTATTTTGAGCTGCCTCCTCTATATTTTTAATTTGTACAAAGGCTTGGTTAAGGTTACGTGCATTGAGGTAATATAGCTATGATTTAAAAAAATCATTAATAACCCCCTTTAGAATGGTTAGCAGATATGTTTGTGGGATTGGCTCGTGTAGCTCATTGAGGGCGGCACTCCACCTCTGGATAAATTTTTGTACAGGTTCTAGAGGTGCTTGTTTAACTTATATGAGGCTGTCAAGTGTCGCTTCAGGTTTCAAGTTATACTTGAACCTGGTCATGAATTGATGTAACAGCTCTTCAAGGGAAAATATGGAATTTCTCGGCAAGGCCCGGTACCAATCGAGTGCTCTCCCTATGAGGGACATAGGGAACACTCGCAAAATGGCATGTGGCCATGCCTGGAGTAGTGCACATTCTAATCTAAATGTTATAAGATGAGCATTTGGGTCTGTTTCCCTGTTATATTTGGTTAGTGTAGGTAATGATATACCTTTGGGCAAGGTTAGGGGTGGGACAAAAGAGCTGATAGGGTCATCGTGGTAAAAATTCACTACCTTCAACTCTCCATCGGTAGCCGTTTTGAGACGTTTGACCTCGTCAGTAAGTTCTTGCATTAATTTTTTAGCATCTGCCCAATCTTGGGCACTAGGTGACATGGCAGCTTGGGGATAAGGTACATTGTACAGGTTGTACTGTTGGATGGTAGGTTGGAAGGCTGAGAGCTGTGCGGTCGGCGGTTGTGCTTGTGGAATATTTATAGCGGGTGGCACTAGGGATGACACATTGTAAGCCAGAGGTTGTTGTTGCTGTGGTTGCAGTTGTACTTGGGGAATGTTGGCCGGTGGAATTGTATGAGGTGGTATGTTGTAGCGAGGGGGTTGATGTGGTTGAGCACCCATTGTTGCCCATTGCCCAGTCATGTTTTGTGCAGGAACCCCCTGTTGCGTCACAGTAGTGGAAGGGGCTCCATGCATTTGGATGTGGGGGATATACTGAGTAGACGTAGATGCCGGTATCACATTTGGCATTCCAATCACTTGAGGTGAGAAGGTTGTTCCCACGATATTGTGAGGGGGTGGTACTTGCGAGGATGGGCCTGCAGCTGCAGCGGGGATGATAGCAAAAGGAAGTGTACTGAATTGCAGGTCAGTTGCAGGAGGAACATGAACGAATGCGGATGTTTCTGGCGGAGGTATTTGCGCTTGGGTGAACCTGAGGGGTTGGAGGGGCATGATTTCCCCTGTGCCTGGATGAAACATGGGGTTGATATGGGTTTGTGGACTAAGGGTGTGATACGAGTCTTCATGTTCAGATTGGGCAGCGAAATCATCCTCCTCTTCCGGTGGAGGATCTACTACAGGTTGATCTCGAGATTGACTCCTTTGCAGGAGGAGTTGTGTGATTAGCTCAGAGTAAGAGTCTGGGACATGGATGACATCGTACGGGGAAGGAATGAACTCTTGCCCTCTCCTGTAGAAGAGTTCGTACTTCCTCTTGAATTCTATTTCAGTTCAGTCCACGGCTAGACCGACTTGTATCTTCATGCATATGAAGTTGTATTGGTCTTGGGTTATGACGTGGGGTGATGGGTTCCTCCCTTGCATCTTAAGGGACCAACGAGGCCCCGTTGTGGGTTGTACTGTGTGTTGTTGGACCATGGGCTATTGAACAGCCATGGTGCCTACGATGTCGGTGACTTGAGTGGTTGTAGTAGTGGTGCTTGCGGTGTTCATGATGATAAGTTGAGGATGTGACACGATGTAGAGATGTGAAGTCAGTATGCTTAGTGTAGCGTAAATCTAGGTTGGTAGTGTATAGCGTATACGCTTTAACGACTAGTGTATAACGACAACGTATACAACGTATAGGTGTAGAGCGTATAGTGTCAGCGTAGAGAATCTACGGCGTAAATCGTATAGCGTATATGCTAGGTAGCGTATACAACGTCAGCGTTCAGCGTAAATAGGGTTACGACGTACAGAGTGTAGCGTATACAGATGGTAGCGTAAATGGGTTTACAACGTAGGATGTTCAATGTAAACTTGGCTGTGGTGTATATGTCAATAGCGTAAACAGGGTTTTGTGTGCAGCGTAGGCAAAGTTTGCAGCGTAAAGTGGGCAGCGTGTGTATTAGCAGCGTAAACAGAGTTGTGTTGTGTGCAGCGTAAATCGTGCAGCGTACATGTGATAGTGTAGACGCTAGGAGTTCTGTGGACAGAGTCAGCGTAGGGTTGACAGAGTAGATGCTGGAAGACTTGCATATGGTGAGTTTTAAATAGGGCAATGTAAACGTTGATAAGCGTAAATGCTGATCAGCATAGACGCCGGATAGTTTACAAGTGAGGTTTTAGACTGGACAGTGTAAACGCTGGTAGGTTTTCAGAGGTAATCGACATATGATCAGCAGCGTAAACGCCCAACAGCGTAAACACTAGGAAGCTTGTAAGTAAGGTTTTAGGCAGAAGTCCTTCTTCTAGCGCCAATTTTTGTATTGTCTGAAATCGTCAGTCTCCGGCTGGAAGGAAATAGAGACCGTGGGATCACAGGATGCGCATAGAAGACCCTACCTTCACTTGAGGGCAAGCTGGAATGAATGAAGGTAGAGTACCTTGAGTGGTCCGCACGCGGATTAGGCAAGGATTTCCCCAAACTTACACCGAGGTGCTCTACATTGGGTTATACATAAACATCGTAACAGGCGTAAATCAGAGCGTAAACAGCATAACTGATGCGAATAGAGCATAGATGTAAACGAGTGAAAATAGAATACGTGCAACAATTAATGCAAACTATAAATGATTTTGGGAAGAAAATGTAACAATGTTATTACAGAATGAGAGTACAATGCACCGATCTAACGCAGTTGTGACTGGGACACAAGGTGGACGAAAAGCCCCGGTGGATGCAGGGATGACTGTGGGCTGGTTCGCACTGTAGGCACAGCGTAGAGGCTGTATGCTCAGCGTACAGGGTTGTCCAACGTACAAGGTTTTCTGCTCTGGTGCTCAGCATCTCTGCTCTCTGGTTTGCTCTAGGATTTGCCAACTGACTTGAATCTCGTGAAAAAATTAGGCTTTTATACAGGTTTTGACGTCAGACTCAGGTTGGGGGACACGTGGCGTGTTGACCGGGTGCAAAAGCATAAAATTTACAAGTGTACAATATGTTACATTTGCTGGGCGTATACATTGAGTGTATACGCTGTATCAGGTAAGCGTAGACTCTAGGCGTATACATTGAGCATATACGCTGAATGTGTGGGGCGTATATGCTGGGCGTATACGTTGTGGATGCTGGGCGTATATGCCGAGGCGTATACGCTGATGGTTGCTGCGTTGTACCAAGTCTTGTTCTGCAGTGCTGTTTCCATGCCGTCTTCGAGGATTGCATGCCGGGCATATGCATCGGTTGTACCTATTGGGCATACATGTGAGGCGTGTACGCTGGGCGTCTACGTTGTGAACTTCGGGCGTATACGCTGAGAATGTTGGGCATATGCGCTGGGCGTATATGCTGTTGATGTCGGGCGTATATGTTGAGAATGTCGACTCGGGCGTATACGCTGAGAATGCATACTTAGTGAAAATTAAGCATTTGATCTCCGAAGTTTCAATATTTGATAGCAGATGTAGCTGTGGTCTTCTGCGAGTCGCAGTGACCTGCTTCTCGTCGAAAAAGTACTAAGCTCGAAATTTTGTGGTGTTTCACTACCCAAGCATGAATACAACATGAACAAACTTGGAGGCGTCTGAAACAACCCTCGGTGGTTCACGATTCAATAGGCAAGGTTCCCCCAGGGCCCACATGTGACTGCACCAATTTTTGGCATCCAGAATCAAAAGTTTCGGGCTCAAAATGCTTGGTTCGGGCTAAGTACATTTTGGTCACGCTGGCTTACACTACAGAACATAAGGATTAGCGTCACCAACTTTTGGAGCCCTGAAACTGAGTTAAAATAGGCCAAAATCAAGCACAAGGACCCCCCATGACCTCCACCAAGGCCCAAGAAACTCCTAGCCTCTAGAAAATCAAAATTTGGGCCTTAAATGAGGTATTTTAGTTGCTCATGCTAGAGCTACATTTTCTTACATTGCACAGCGTAAGGATTAGCGTCAGCAACTTTTGGAGCCCCAAAACTAAGTAAAAAAAGACTGAAATTAGGCACAAGGACCTCCCATGACCTTCACCAAGGCTCCCAGCAACTCCTAGCCTCTAGAAAATCAAAATTTGAGCTTTAAATAAGGTATTTTGAGTTGCTCATGTTGGAGCTACATTTTCTTACGCTGCACAGTGTAAGGATCAGCGTCACCAATATTTTGGAGCCCCAAAACTGAGTCAAAATAGGCCAAAATTGAGCACAACGACCCCCCCATGACCTCCACCAAGCCCCCAACAACTCCCAGCTCTAGAAAATCAAAATTTGGGCCTCAAATGAGGTATTTTCAGTTGCTCACACTGGAGCTACATTTTCTTACTCTGCACAGCGTAAGGATCAGCGTCACCAACTTTTGGAGCCCTGAAAATGAGTCAAAACAGACTAAAATCAAGCACAAGGACCCCCCATGACCTTCACAAAGGCCCCTAGCAACTCCTAGCCTCTAGAAAATCAAAATTTGGGCCTTAAATGAGGTATTTTCAATTGATTACACTGGAGCTACAATATCTTAAACTATACAGAGTAAGGATCATCGTCACCAACTTTTGGAACTCTGAAATTGAGTTAAAATAGGCCAAAATTGAGCACAAGGACCCCCCATGACCTTCTCCAAGGTCCCCAGTAGCTCCCAACCTCTAGAAAATCAAAATTTAAGAATCAAATGTTCCATTTTAACTTGGTGACGGTAGGGTTACTTTTTCAGACCTTGCACAGCGTGACCAAACAAGAATGGCTTAATTCAGGCACCTCCAGGAAGAATTTTGACATGAATTTAACTCTTGAGAGCTAGGAAACAATTGTACATGTTCACAGGCTTCTGAAAATCAAGATTTGGGCTTCAAACATTTCATTTAAGCTTGTTCACATTGGGGCCACACTTTGGTCACGCTGAACACTGTAAGCACAACGTGACCAAAGTAAGCAGTCCCAAAATGGCAGCCAAACGAAGTCAAACTTTGCCCCCAAGCCACTTTAGAGAAGAGGCAATAGTCAAGAAACATCAAATAGGAATCAGCATACAAAAATGAGCTCAAGATAGGGCAGAAACACTTGGTGATGCTGGAGTTACTTTTTCGGACGCTGCATAGCATAATGCCCAACGTAATCAACCAAAACAGGGCCAAAACGACATCCAAATCAGCCCAAATTTGGCACACTAAACCCTCATGACCCATGGCATGCAGATCCACTTTGAAAAGGGGTCTAACATGTCAAAAATGGGTTCAAATGCACTATTTTTAGGTCAAACGCTGTTAGTGACGCTGGCATGCTTCCAATAGCATAAACCCAACGTAAACACTTCTATATGCTAGACGCTGGATGCTGGATGCCAGACACTAACACCAGGACACACTGCAGACATGCCAGAGCTAGATCCATGCATGCTAGAGGCCTTGGTGAAGCAAAAATAGCATATATCTATAGATCCGGAGGTCAGACATCTAGATCCACTCTTGTACTTTAACATTCTTTGTACATTTTGCATTTTTCAGCGTATCAAGCTCTTACGTTGTGGATTACACACATCAATGTAAGAGATCTTGGTCATGCTACATATTGTACATTGTAACATGTTATGCATCTGGTCAATGCACACACTTATTAGCCGATCCAAATTTTTCTCACCCTGTAGCCACTAATCTTCTCCCAGATCTGAATGTTGCACCTAAAATCCTATAAATCTCCTATTTTTCCACTAGATCAGGGTTCGGAAAATTTGAATCTCATAGACTTAAGAAATCTTAGCATCAATCTCATATGCTGGGCTTCATACAAACTTGGATGTTGTACACCTACAATCCAAAACTTGCATCTTCCCAGCATCCATTCTCATCCATCGGGGCTAAACATCTGCCTTGCAACCAATCTGCAACTACGTTATGACTAGTGCACATTCTACTTGCTTATCAATACAAATAGTTTGCATTATTGCCTAGATTCTTATGGTTTACATTATTTTCCTATTCACATTCTTCTTTTTTTCATCATTTAAATAATTTACATTCGTTATCATTTGTTTACATTCAGTTTTACATATATTTACGTATAACCCAACGCATCACAATCGTGTACGTTCGGGGAAGTTCTCGTTTGATCCGCATGCAGACCATTCAAGGAACTTTACCTCCATTGATTTCCAACTTGCCCTCAGGTGAAGGTAGGGTCTTACTATTTCATCCGTAGATCCCCCAGTGTCCGTTCATTCCATCCTCTCACCGAAGATTTCTGATGGTACAGTAAAATGGCTCGAAGGAGGGCCCTTTCTCTATTAGATCAGCCCCTTAGCATCCTAGATACAGCATTCACACATTGTTGTAAGTGCTAGCATTCCTACTCTACCTTGTTCCCAACGTTCAGGTGATGTTTCCTGCTGATAAATCCTATTTTCCAGTCCAAACATTGTTTCAGAGTTTTCCAGGCATGTTCCTGCTTCAATCACAGCATCCTGCACCTTTTCCTCTTAAATCCAAACACTACCCTCAATGTCCTGCACTCTCTGCTAGTTTTAGACATTGTTTACAACATCCCTCATCCTTATCTCTTTTTTCTGACATTATTCACAGCATCTAGGTCTAATTTTTCTTCTTAGACGCTGCGTCCAGCACTTAGTTTTCTCACCTAAGCACCCCATCCAACGTCTAGATACTGTGCCTTAGCTTTAGATGCTGTACCTGGTTTACACACGTAGACGTTGGTCACACTGACATTGGTCACGCTGATGTTGCACACGCTGACATTGGTCACGTTGATTTTGCACACGCTGACATTGGTGACGCTGACATTGGTCACGTTGATGTTGGTCATGCTAACGTTGGTCACGTTGCTATCCTGCTTACACTGCCGCAGTGCTCATGCTGTATGACACCACTCCTTCGGTGTTCATAACCTATTTTTCTAACATTAGCACCATACGCTACTCCTCATCCTACCTTATAACACTTAGACAAATTTCCAGTGTTCACACGCTGGACACTTAGACAAATTTTCAGTGTTCACACACTGGACACTTAGACAAATTTTTAATGTTCACACACTAAACACTTAGACAAATTTTTAGTGTTCTCACATGCTGGACACTTAGAAGAATTTTATCCTTAGCCTTCCACATGCTATAGTTAGTCACACTGCAGTTAGTCATGCGATAGTTAGTCACATTGGATAGTTAGTCACGCTGTAGTCTAGTCACATTGCACATGCTGCACACTCAGCCCTGACCATACGATACACACTTAGCCCAGAACACACTTGGCACTTGTTAGCTAGCTAGTACGCTGCCCCATCACACATCACCATGGTGTCATCTCAGAACTCTAACGCATACACCTTCGTAATCCTCACACAGGAACAATACAACTTTATCTGTGTGAGGATTCAGGCCAACCTTCCCATTGACACCACAGAACAGGAGGCAAAATGAAACTTCGAGTTCATATACATGGAAGGTCATGAATTCATCCCCTTTGTATATGACATCATCCCCCTTTCTGAGCCTTATGATTGAATCATCTCTCAGCTCCTTCTAGCAAGGAGCCAAAACACATGGTGACCCACTAAGGAGCCCCAAAACCAAGATGAGGAAGATGACTTCACAGCACAATCTGAACATGAGGACTCGTATTACACCCTCAGTCCTCATACCTACATGAATCCATCATTCCACCCTCGCATGGGACAGACGGTCACTCACTAAGTGTCAACAAGCACACAAGCACTGGTATCCAGACAGAGATTACCCACGTCCATCTCCATCGAGTACATACCGCACATGTAAACACATGGAGCCCCTTTCATGACTTCAGCTTCGCACATACAGGGTGTCACTTCATAGTTTGTGGCTAGGCAAGGAACGATACCCCTTTTTCAACAACCCACTCACTTCAACATGCTACACCTCGCAACCACAACTCTAAACATTGCTCCATAGCAACAAATGACAACCCAATCTCCCCAACCAACTGACCTGCCTACTATCAAAGAGTGGGAAGAAGCCATAAATCTGATGCAAGCGTTAGCTGAAGAGGTAAAGCACCTCAAAATAGCAAACACTAAACAAGTTAAAGTACTAGACTTCTACCAAGATGATCCAATTAGCTCTTCAGTGGCACCGTTAGCTTTACCCAAGGGAATCACACTCCTACAGTTAAGAAGTACAACAGGTAGGGAGACCCGAACGCTCACTTGGTAACATTCCAATCAGAGACCCTATTTCTTCAAGCTTGACCCAATGCAATCCTATGCGTGTTCGCCATGTCCCTAACGGACAGTGCCTTAGACTGGTACTGAGCCCTACCACGTAACTCCATATCCTCTCTGGAGGATTTGTTACATCAGTTCGTTACTTAGTTTAAGTACAACCTCAAGCCTGAGGCCACACTAGAAACTCTGATATAGGTGAAACAAGTGCCACTAGAGCCTATGTAGAAGTTCATTCAACGATGGAGCGTAGCCCTTAACAAACTTCATGAGCCCATCCCTGAAACGTATTTGCTTACGATTCTGAAGGGAGTCATGAATGACTTCGTTAAGTCAAAACTGTACTACCTAAGTGCTCAAACGTTGAGCCAGACCTTCACGTAGATCAAGAACATTGAACAAGCTGCACAAACTAGCAATGATCTTGCCTATGTGGCTTACAAGAACCAACACATTGCAAAACAACAGATAATAATGAAAAATGTAGCCGTAAGCACAAAAACAACAAACATGAGTACCAACCCGACCACAATGACAATGGCCACACCATGGCCCAGCTTTCAATGCAAGGATCATGCTAAGTACATCCCGCTACCCATGCAGCCTTCTGAAATACTAGAGCAACTCCTTAAAGTCAGGCAACTCCAATACAAACAAGTAGCGGAGAATGCTCACCGAAGACATGACAGGTATTGCGAGCTACTAAGGAACCCCATCTTAGTAGCATCAAACGAGCCTCCAGTTCCACAACACTTCAAGTTAGATCAATTTTGTCACTGCCACTAAATGTTCGGTCACAATACCAAAAACTACCATGCCTTATAGGATGATATTTAGACAATGATAGAACAGGGCCAGCTCAACATCAACACCCTGAGTCAACCCAGCACAGATGATGCCTCCGATGTCATAAACTCCATTGACATGGATAGTAAGCCTAAACCTATGCAGCAACCTTTTGTGATACATGTGCCTCCCAACAAGGTAGTAATCCCCTCCACCTCCACGAGCAAGAGGCCTCCCATCTTCATCAAGGTGCCACCTAGAGCACTGACAACACCCTTTGTGGTCAAAGTACCACCAAAATCATCCGCTAAGACTTTAAACTAGAAGGAAGTGTCATCATCCTCTAAGATGTTAAATTGGCATGATGCACCAATGACAACAACAAAGAAACCTTTCGTTATGAATGTGCCACAACAAGCTAGTCAAATAACAATGACACCTCCTAAACTACCATTTTTCATAAAGGTGCCACCACATTGTGGCCACTCACCTACCCAAAGCCCAAACATAGGAAACACGAGTAAGCAAACCAAATGGAAACAGAAGAGGATGAACGAACAATGAACAACACCCATAGTCAAAGCAAAGGCCACACCTAGTACACAACAACTGAATTCTGGGGGCCCTGCCCCTAATTCCAAACAAACCAGGCCCAAGACCTCGACCCATACAGAGGAAACCAACACAATGGCAAACAACATGGACTTTGTAGCTACATTGGCCCAGGTGAAACAAATGCTCAAACAAAAGAACACAAAAATGAGCTTGTACGACCTTGTACGACTTGGTCATGACTTTAGCCGCTCGCCGGGAAGCCTTGGATCCAATGTTAGCATCCATTCCTATTATGGAGGACATCCCCGCAAATGAGAAATCCATCCGTGTAACGATTTCACAACACACACCACAAGGATTGGGTTCAAACACCTTAGCCTTCCACAATGATGCAGTTAAAGTCAACCCCAAACAAGGGAAGGTCACAATAGCTCCATTTTCAATTAGTGTACGTGTTGGGAAATGTACGATTCGCAGAGTGAACATTGATGATGGTGTGGCAACAAACGTAGCTTTATACTCCATCATCGACAAACTAGGCATGGCAGAAGAGATCATGCCAACGAAAACCATGTGTTTAAAATCCTTCAATGGATCATGTGTCATAGCTAAGGGCACAATCAACTTAGCCTTTGTGGTAAGAGAAAAATTCTCCACCAATGCGGAGTTAACTATCATAGAAGAGATGCCAAGTTTCAGCATGATTCTTGGCAAACCTTGGTTAGCCCAACAATGGGCCATTTCCTCACCGATACATCAAGAAATCCACCTTCCATATGAAGGTGGACAAGTAATCATACATGATGATAACATTCCCTTTCAAGCCATCCACAACATAGACATGTTACAAGTCTTGAAAGAAGAGTCTCTTGATGGAACACCCATGGCAACAAACGCAACACCTAGCGCTAAAATGTCTGAACGAGTGGCAAAAACCATAAGCCTCCCACCAGAGCCTAAGTCTAAAATGCTTCCAAAACCACATTTGGTTAGGAGACAACCACACGATCAAAGCGCTCCTGTGGCCAAAAACAAGCCAGATCTCTGCACACTCTTCACATTCTTTCACGGTGCATATGTCACGTTCTTTTGTATTGTACTAGCTTATGCGTTCTCTCATGGCCCGAAAAGGCCTTAAACTAAACTATGGCCCAAAATGGCCTTAAACTAGAGCACGTGGCCCAAAAAGGCCTTAAACTAGCTCATGGCCTGAAAAGGCCTTAAACTACCACCTTTTCGCATTGTTTTCTATTTACTTGTGCATTTCAGTTCCCGTTTTCTACAGTTTCTATTTAACATTATTTTCTCTAGTTGCTTTTGCTTACAAGATCATACAAACTCACACGCATGCATCCACACCAATAGTCTTGGCATCATGACTTAAAACTAATACCAAACACCATCCTGGGTTATGAAGATAAACTGACATCACGCAATACTCATATGAAATGACAGTACACTAGCACTTGTCCAACATGACATTAAACTGCCACATTCTTCTACCAGATTCCACTAAGACTGTAAACTAGCTTACCTCTTCATAGTGTGCCATGACTATAAGCTAGCACTGCACCATCTTCTACGATGATAAACTGGAAACATCCAATGGGTTATGATGTAAAACTAATACATGATAATCTGCCAAGACTATAAACTAGCAACATCATCACTGGCCTATGGATCTATTACTGCATTTACCACCTGTGCTCATTAAAACCTGCTACATGAAACTAATGCTGTTCAAAATGTTGCTTGCTTGAAGCTCCACATGGTGGCTCCATTGCACCAACTGCATTTAAGTCTGAAGTGTTTAAGCTAACATTAATTGTGGTTTCCTTGTCTTCTTGGAGTTGTGTTTGTAGGATAACACCCTGAGGTGTTCATGCACGGATGCACTTCATCACAGTGACAAGGTACCACATTGTTCCCGACGTATGCAACCAGGTTAATTAATCCGCTCATGAGTACATTCCGAGTTTCCGATGCATCCCTTATTCTTGAACATGTTCTCCCTATCCGACTCAGTTACACCTCCTAGATACATCCCATTCACCCCAAAACTTGAACCACACCATTGCATACTGTGACTCTCCAAGTAGTTGCAACCTGCAATACAACATAGCACATGATACAACTACAAGCACACGAGCACGAGTGTAACACTAAAAAAATGCTCTTTCCAAAAAATAAAATAAAAAATCAAAGAGCAAAATCCATCACAAGACCCTTGGCACTTCCCATACAAGCCCTAGGTGGGAAGACAGTTGTCTTAAAAGAAAACACTTGTGTCTCAAATAATCATGTTGCATCCCACCGTGTGACTTTGGCTGTTGAACGACAAGTTTCCTTTGACACTAAACAAGGGTCCTATTTCTCCAAAGAACGTACCACCTCACCACATGGTTTTGGTTGTAACAACGAGTTCTCTTAAACAAAATACAAGAGTCTCGTTCCTCCAAAGGATGCACATCCCATGTCTTGGTCCTAAGTCTGCTAGATACTGGCTATTGACAAGGACCAACATGATGTGTTCACACAAGAGCATTCCTCTTCCCATAGTTAAAAAAAACCATTCCTTCATCAATCCCTGATCTCACAGTTACAAACCTCCTCCCCATACATCTCAAAACCTCATTTCCTGATCCCAGGTACTTTTGAACATGGTGTGATGACATCTGGCCAAGTGCCAAAGAAGAATGCTTGATACCTAGTTACTTGTGGTGTTTTGTACTTCTTTGTCGATGCCTCTTAGGTAGATTCCTCCAGGCGTCAACAAAGAGGGGCCAATGAATAGCACTTTCAAACAAGATTCAAGCTAAGTCATGCAGCTACTGAAGCATGAATACAGCATGACCAAACTTGGAGGCCTCCGAAACAGCCCCCGGTGGTTCATGATTTAATAGGAAAGATCCCCTGGGGCCCACAGGTGACTGCACCAAGTTTTGACATCTAGAATCAAAAGTTTCAAGCTCAAAATGCTTGGTTCAGGCTAAGTACATTTTGGTCACGCTGGATTACATTGTACAACATAAGGATCAGTGTCACCAAATTTTGGAGGCCTAAAATTGAGTCAAAATAGGCCAAAATCGAGCACCAAGGCCCCAGTAACTCCTAGCCTCTAGAAAATCAAAATTTGGGTGTTAAATGAGGTATTTTTTATTTCTCATGCTGGAGCTACATTTTCTTACACTGCACAGCGTAAGGATCAGTGTCACCAACTTTTGGAGCCCTGAAATTGAGTTAAAATAGATTGAAATCAAGCACAAGGACCCCCCATGACCTTCACCAAGGCCCCTAGCAACTCCCAACCTCTAGAAAATCAAAATTTGGGCCTTAAATAAGGATTTTTTAGTTGCTCATGTTGGAGCTACATTTTCTTACGCTGCATAGCGTAAGGATCAGTGTCACCAACTTTTGGAGCCCCGAAAATGAGTCAAAACAAGCTGAAATCGAGCATAAGGACCCCCCATGACCTCCACCAAGGCCCCCAACAACTCCCAGCCTCTAGAAAATCAAAATTTTGGCCTTAAATAAGGTATTTTTAGTTGCTCACGCTGGAGCTACAGTTTCTTATGCCGCATAGCGTAAGGATCAGCGTCACCAACTTTTAGAGCGTCGAAATTGAGTCAAAATACACTGAAACTAGGCACAAGGACCCTCCATGACCTTCAAAAAGGCCCCCAACAACTCCTAGCCTCTAGAAAATCAAAATTTTGGCCTTAAATAAGGTATTTTCAATTGATTACACTGGAGCTACATTTTCTTATGCTGCACAGCGTAAGGATCAGCATCACCAACTTTTGGAGCCCCAAACCTAAGTTAAAATAGGCTGAAATTGGGCACAAGGACCCTTCATGACCTTCACCAATGTCTTCAACAGCTTCCAGCCTCCAGAAAATCCAAATTTGAGCCTCAAATATGCCATTTTAACTTGGTGACACTGGGGTTAATTTTTTAGACGTTGCACAACGTGACCAAACAAGAATGACTCAATTCAGGCACCTCCAGGTAGAATTTCAACATGAATTCAACTCTCAGGAGCTAAGAAAAAATTTTACATGTTCACAGGCTTTAGAAAATCAAGATTTGGGCTTCAAACGTGCCATTTAAGCTTGGTTATGCTGGGGCCACACTTTGGTCATGTTGCACAGTGTGACCAAACTAAACAGTCCCAAAATGGTAGCCAAATAGAGTTAAACATTACACCCAGGCCACCCTAGAGAGTAGGAAGTAGTGAGGTAATATCAAACAGGAATCAGCACATAAAAATGAGCTCAAGACATGGCAGAAACACTTGGTGACACTGGGGTTACTTTTTCGGACACTGCATAACGTAATGGCCAGCATAATCAACCCAAGCAGGGCCAAAACGACATCCAAATCAACCCAAATTTGGCACACAAAACCCTCATGACCCATGGCATGTAGATCCACTTTGAAAATGGGTGTCACATGTCAAAAAAGATTCAAAATGCACTATTTCCAGGTCAAACGCTGTTAGTGACGCTGGCATGCTTCCAACAACATAAACCTAGCGTAACCACTTTCATACGCTGGACGCTGGATGTTGGACGCCAGAAGATGACACCAAGACACACTGCAGACATGCCAGAGCCAGATCCGTGCATGCTAGAGGCCTTGGTGGAGAAAAAATAGCACATATCTGTAGATCTGGAGGCCAGACATCCAGATCCACTCTTGTACTTTAACATTCTTTGTACATTTTTCTATTTTTCCAGTGTATGAAAGTGCTTACGCTGGGTTTACACTCTCATTTTGAATCTCCTAATTTAACATTCTTTGTACATTTTGTTATTTGTAAAATCTTCTATTTTTCCACTAGATCAGGGTTCAGAAAATTTGAATCTCACAAACTTAAGAAATCTGAGCATCAATCTCATATGCTGGGCTTCATATAGACTTGGATGCTATACACCTACAATCCAAAACCTGCATCTTCCCAACATCCTTTCTCATCCATTGAGGCTAAACATCCGCCTTGTGACCAATCTACAACTACGTTCTAATCGGTACAAATTCTAATTGCTTATCAATACAAACAGTTTGCATTATTGCCCAGATTCTTGTGGTTTACATTATTTTCTTGTTCACATTCTTCCTATTTTCATCATTTGAATAATTAACATTCATTATCATTTTTTTACATTTAGTTTTTCATTTTTTTATGTATAATGCAACACATTGAAATCACATAAGTTTGGGGAAGTCCTCGTTTGATCTTTGTGTGAACCATTCAAGGCACTTTGCCTCTGTTGATTTCTAGCTTGCCCTCAGGTGAAGGCAGGGTCTTACTGTTTCATCCGTAGATCTCTCGGTGTTCGTTCATTCTAGCCTCTCACTGACAATTTTGGACGGTACATCATGTTAATCTATAAAGCTAAGAGCCCAAACAAAAAGTAGTTGGTCAACATCCAACAAGTGAAACCTTTCCTTGAGCTAAAGTAAGCTAATGCGACTAATGCCTCATCAGATGGATAATCACACTCTATATTCCACATCTCCTCCTTTCAACTCAATTGTGGTGGAGATGGCCATCCATGCTAACCATGCATATAGTTCCTTAGTTTTTTACTTTTTTTGTTTTACATATTTTTATTTTACACTTTGTTGACTTTTACCCCTTTTTGGTTTTCCACTCTATTGATTTGCTGAATTTTTTGTTTTACAACATTGTTAGTATGTTTTATCTTTCTTGAATATTTTATACTTTCTTATATATATTTTAATTTATTTTTGGTGTGACTTGTTATTATTTTTTCTCATAAAAGCACTTTATTACCACATGACATAGTGCCAAGGTTACTATTTACTAATGGTGGTTTGTGCTTAATGTTTTGATTGCTAGTGTCTGGTTTCTATTTTTGAATTTTGATATCTAATGACAAAGACATAGTTTATTTTTCATGGAACAAGTAATGAGTCCATGCCATCCACCCATCCACAAACTCTATGGTTTTTCTTATCTTGGGAATATGCAATCACTTTTCATTAATAAAACTATAAACAAAATTGTGACCTTGGTAGTCTTCGAACTTGGAAAGGATTCAATGATTTGAAAAGGATGTGACTTCAAGGGGATTTAATACTCTTTGTTCATTTCTACTTGCTTGTGTACTTGTGTGTGTTTTTGGATTACTTGCTATTCCAACTCATCTAATGTAAGGAAGTTGTCATAACTTTTTACATGGTGTGGTTCCCATCAATAAAGAAAAAATAATATAGAAATTCAAAGCACACTACTTAGATAGCATAATGGGCTACAAGCATTGATTATGGGACTAGAAAGACATATTACCCATGCCTGAAGGTCCCCTCTAACTAAGGCCCCTTTTCACTTCCTACTTCCCCTAAATAAGGGATGGTGTTTAATTTATGATGCATGCTTATGTTTCAAGGAGTGGATGAGTCTTAGAGTGGTGATGTGAAGTGTCTAAAAGTGGTTGGTATTGGTATTGACTAAGGTTGAACTTTATTAGGTTAGTTAAACATAATTTCCATAAGGGACTTCATGTGACCATATTCCATCCTCTCAATCATCCACTTATGTTGTCCATCACTCACCTAACTACCAGTTTCTATGTTATGCTCAATGTCTTAGTTTTCCATGTTGGAATTCTTAGATAGATTCTTTCAAGTTGGCCCTTAACTATTCATAACCATTAATCAATTATGGGGCTCACAAACTCCTTAGTTGAGGTTATGCAAGAGTAAAAATGGCATGTGCCTGTTATGGGGAGGACTTACTTGCATATCTCTTAGTCTGGATAGTTAAGTTGTTTACCTTAGACAATATTGCAATCATATTTTCCATGTGCCCTATTGTGCATCCAACTTTGTGCTCCTTAAATGTTTTTTATTAAACTTCATTCTCCAACCATTTTCTCAATTTTTTGAATGTTCTAAACTCCAACATCCTCTTCTACTATTTTCATCATGTTCATGTCTTTTGGACTTTTATTTGACCACCATTTCACTCAAAAACTCATATTTTCCAAGTTTTCCAAAAGTCAAGGATGGTCAAAAACTGAGTCGACTAAGCCTAGTTGATGCAATCAACCCCATTGACTAGGCCTAGTCGATGTAACGCAAAAAATATATAAATACCACCATACACTTTGAAATTTTTATCATTTGCTTCATAGCAAGAGAGGAGTTTTGCAATTTTTCAGAGCCCAAAACCTTCTCAAGCCCATAACTATTTGATCATTTGTCCAAATCACTCCATTTTATCTTGTAGTTATCGACCCTAACCTCTTAGTATTTGGGGCCACAAACCATAAGATTTTTGATAAAAAGTTTTTGACAACTTTCTGCCCCAAAGGGTTAATGAATATAGTGGTATTAAACCATCAATTTTTGAGAGTTTAACCCTTCCAACAAGCTACAGTATGACTATAATTACTTATTAACATCAAAATATAAATAAAATAATGATTAAAATTGATCAAATCAGTCATAATCACAACTTAGCCATGTGTAACTTTCCTAACAAGAAAATTTATCCCTATTTTTTCATGTTATATAATAATTGCTAACCTATGGTTATGTTGGGATTACAGATGGCACTAAGATCGAAATGATCGTAAGAGGGAGGATCATCTCAACTAAGAGAGAAATGATCCAAATTTGGAAGGGGCCAGTAAGAACAAACCCAGGAATAGGCAGAAGAAAATCATGTAGTGGGACCTCTTTAGAAGGAGCCCAAAGTGGAATCTATTCAATAGATTCTTGAGGATGAGGCTACAACAGAACAATCACACCAAGGAGAGGGACCAGGGCTCATACCAAGACTTAAGGTTACACTGACATAAGCTTACCTCGACACAAGTAGGCCTCATGATGTCTAATGCTCAATTCTCCAAGAACTAAACTTTGGGGCATTCTTAGAGAACACTCTAGTGGAGGTAAAGACATAGTTGCAAACCTCTCCCATGTGGCCATTCATCACTTCCAGTGGGGAGTGGTACATGGGAGAGACTTACCTCTTGTGAAATAATAAAAAAGTAAGTTTCACTATGAAGATAAAGGATATGTAGGTGTCCTACTCAACTCAAGCCATTGCACAAGCTCTTGGTTGCCTGATTTTGGGACACAACTAGCAAAACTTTATATGCAGGTTGATCTAGAGGTGAAAAAGGAGTGGATCTAGCAGTGTTATGGAGTTGACCACAAGGGGTTTGGTGTGCTCACATTGGTAGAGGGCATATACTTCAAAATAGAGGCTATTAACCTTAATCTAATGGTGAGGCCCAGTAAGGTGATTCCCTTCTCTACTTGGGCATGTGCTGATCTAAGTAGGAAATTTTCAACAAACATTCCATAATTAATCTATCTAGAGATAGAAAAGTGTTTTAAAGACAATGAATATGGAAGAAAAGCCATGTCTTTTCCATGCCTTATCTAAAAACTTTGCAAAAGAGTAGGGATAGTTTGCTTCACCAATGACACAATTAGGCATACTCTCATTACCTCTTGGTCTGAAATGATGAAGCATAAGATGCTTGCCATGTATAAAGAAAAGGAGCAGAAACCACCACCTCCACCACCTACTCAGGAAACAACACTAGAAGCTTGTATTACCATTGAGCACTTACATAAAATCTAAGAGCAGCTTTTGCAATAGCAGAAGTAGTAAGGTGGAATAAGTGGTGGGGCTCCATCTATGTACTAACCTATAATGAGTCACCTCAATGAAGTGGCTCAAACAATTAGCTAGATGGAGGGAGGTGGACCAAAATTTTTAGCCTAACAAATGTAGTTGTCTACAAGTGTGGCAACCAAAAACATCAGCATTTGAAACACTGAGGGATCCATGGGTGCACAATTTTAACCTTGAATCCATGAAAGTGCTTGTTGAAGGCAAAGATGGGGTCCCCTAAATGGTCTTGTCGATTGAATAAGGACTTATCAAATGCAATCGAGGGTGTAATGTGTTTAGCTATGATGCTAATGAAAAATGATAATAAGTGTTTACATGGTATTAACAATGTCCATTGAGTCAAGCGTAGTCAGCTTTTTGGTGAAAATGAGAGTGTCAACATGTGGGGGCCACTACCCAAACATAGTTTTAGGCATCGCTATGTAATGAAATAATAAAAAATGCAAATAAAGTGCTAAAAATGTAAGGAAAGAGAGAGAGAATCAAAACACCATCCTAAATGGGGTTGAGTGTACTTTACACTAAGAGGTGTTAGAAGGTATGTGGTGTACAATAGGCACAGTGGACACTGCAGTAATAGTCTTAGGGGTGTCTAGCCATGAAAACTAACATTCTAGCATGGTGGTTGTGCATGCTAGGTTGGCTGCTGTGGTGTGTAGTGGGCTATGGTGGTCTGCGATGGACTATAGTGGGTTGTAGTGATCTACAAATTTATCTCTCTCTAATTTGCTATAATGCCTTTAGTTTTCCAATGCTTTGGTTTTGCTAACCCAAATTTTCCAATTCTTCAAATTTTTGCCAACCCTAAAAAAGCTGATGGTGGGGGTATTTATAGACCAAGGGTTAGTGGAAAATTCAAGATGATTGCAACATGGTAGTGGGATGGTTGGGACTATGATGCACCCAACTATGCTCTTCATTGAGGCTAGCAATGTTGTGCTTTGTTGTACTTTGCTGAACTTTGGAAGGCTAAGAGACTGTGACTACACTGCTAAGTGTATGTATATGCATCAAGAGGACTACAATGTATCTAAAGAATGCAAGTTTGGAGACTATGCTATGGGACTATGCTCTACACTATCTTGTGTGGGGTCAAGCATAGTTACAATTTTGGGGACAAAAGAAATATAAAAAGATGCATTTTTCTAACTATGCTTGCTAGAGGTGAGTTGGAGCTAAGCTAAATGTTAGTGTTGTGTTGTGGAGGCATTTAGAGGCTATTCTAGATAACTACGCCCTAGGGCAGTGAAAAATTTTGCAAAATATGACTATGTGTTGACTACGCACTTCATGGGAGGTTAACTACACTTTCAACTAGGGTTGAGCATAGTTCTAGCACTTATCAAGACTTGTAGAAATTGACTTCCAGTTGACTATGCTTGACTATGCTTTGAGGTAATGGAAAGCGTATTCTTGACACTTAGAAAATTTTGCAAAACTAGCCTTTGTGTTGACTATGCTCTACATGAGGCTAACTATGCTCTAGGGTAATGGAGAGCATAGTCTTAACACTGGAGAATTTTGTGCCTAGGATGCTAAATTCTAAATTTGGCAATGTTTCACTAGCCACTCGTTGTTAACATTTGGAGAAATAGCTTAAGAGAGAATAACAAGACACCATAGTAGACCTGGCACCAACATCGCTCTTTAATGCAAGATCGAATGTCATTGCATCATGCTTAAGAGTGTTGTCGGTAGTGGTATGTTAGGAGTAAAAGGTGTAGGTAATGTACTGGGGATAAAAGGAGGGATGAGATGGAAATAGGGTGTTATGATGTAATAGCATCATGACTAATGGTAACCATGGCACTAGGGTGGCTTGCCCCTAAAAACATTGACCTCTCATCAAAGTGCTCATGAGAGAGTCAGTGTGGATTCAAGGTTGGACCAGTTGTGAAATTTTCGCACTACTAGTTTGCTTGGCAACATGCTTTTCCCCAGTTTTTGCTTTTTATTTTTTTTTTTCACTTTTTTGCTTTTGGTGCAAACTTGCTTTGGGTTTGACACATTGCTAAATGCTAACTATGAGGGTGCTTTCCATCAAGTGGACTATGTGCCACCAGATGGGCTTTGCTTTGATGCTTACAAAATCGCATCACATTTGTAGGATAGGTGTTTTCTCCCCAAGATGACATGTGTTACATTCACCTAGGCTTTGACCAACCAATAGAGGCTCCCCACAAGATGAATTCTATTACATTTGCCTTGGGTTTTATACTCTAACTTGAAAAGAGCGCCATATAGTCATAGCACATATGCGTCAAAGGGGTTTGCAATCTTGACTATGAAGGGAAATGTAAGAGTATTGAGACATAGGGATGGATGTAGGTAGGCTATAATAGGATATTAGGGATGTGCACTCTTGAGTGGCTTAGCTAGTCCAATAATGCACATCAAAACAATGTGGTAACTTGCTGCTATGATGAGATGCATCTTTACATGATTGCCCAAGGCTTCATCTTGCAAACACAACTCTAAGAAGATAAGGAAAACACACAACACACAATGGAAATAAAATGCTAGGGATGAAGAAACTATGAGTGCTCCAAAGGCTATGCCAATTGTAGGTGTTCAAAAATCCAATAAAATGTTGTGGGGTAATGATGTTGCAAGTGCTTCAAAGGTTGCACCGGTTGTAGGTGCTCCATTCTGGGATTGTAGTATCCCTATCCACATGGTGTAGAAAAGAGGGGGGGAGGGGGAGTTAGAGTTATTTTTCTTGCTTGCTGATAGAACTATGCATGACTAACCACAAACCTAGTTTAAGGTCTTGGTATATGTCCCAGTTTATAGTCCTAGCAGACTACTGTGTGCTAGTTTAACATTGTAGCAGATGTGTGCTATACTAGTTTATTGTCATAGCAAACATATGTTGTGCCAATTTAATGTTATGAACCAAGGACAAATATTTTCCAATTTAGAGTCATGGCAAATTAGCTGCTATGCTAGTTCAACGTCATAGCGAATGTGTTGCTATGTTAGTTTAATGTCGTAGTGGATGAATGGTGTGGGTGCTAATTTAATGTCATAGTGAACAAATGTTTTGCTAGTTTAACATCATAGTGGATGAGCTATTATGTCAATTTAACATTGTGATCTAAGGATAAGCTATGCTAGTTTAACGTCATGAAAAACTAGTTACTTACCTTGCTTCGTTGATGTGTGATGTTGCATGCTAGGCATAGTACAACTTCTTGCAAAATGGACCAGAAAAACTTCAAGTAGCACTTGTTTTAAAAGCACAAATGAAGAGAAATTAATGAAATGAAATTTTCCTAAGTATGCATTTGAGCTATTAAGGAAGGTAAACATGCTTGTGCCAGTTTTAGGCCTCAGCAAGGCATGTACGTGCCAGTTTTAGGTCTTAACATACCATGGACACGTTAATTATTCAAGGAAAGGAATTGGCTCAAGCATTCACAAGGTAGTTAAAAATTAAAATTTTTGGCTAAGTATGGATGACTACACTCTCACCTAACTATGCCTTCACCCAACTATGCTCTCCATTTGGCATTCAGTGTGGAGCATAGTTTTGGATTGATGAGTCATTAAATGATCCTAGTTGAGGGTATATAGGCACATTTTACCATGGGTAAGTTATCATTTTACTACTTTCAACTGTGACATCGAAAGTTAAGTTTTATTGTTATTTTTGCACATTGCTAGTGAAGAGCATAGTTGGGAAAAATGATGCATCAAAGTGGATGCCTACACCTAGGATTGGTGAACATCACCAAGGGGGAGAAAGCACTGGAGGAGAGGAGGCCATTGGTGTCAAATAGGTACCCTAACTATGCTCTCCCATTTGTTCATTTTTTACTTATTTCTACCATTGGCGAAGGGTTTGGGAATGTGGTCTTATGGTGCACCCTACCATGATGCACTGTCATGGGTAGTGGTCACTACCACCATGTGTCATTTTAGCGTAGCACAATAGTAGAGAAGGCATGATGGCAGGAAGGGTTTTGGGCAATGGGGTTTTTACTAGGCCATGGGTTTTTGGTGTGTATTTTTTTTCTATTTTCTTCTATGTGTAGCAATGGGCTTGGGTTGCAAAGCCTAGGATTGTAGGTAGTGTAGTCGCAAGGGGAGGGGGTCTGATAGTGGCCTATCATAGAGAAAAAGGGCAAGATAGGTTTTGTCCTTGCATTTTTGAAAAAAGAATTTTTTTGTATCTTTGGTGCAAGGTAGGGGCTCTATGTGTTGTGAGGGCTGTGAGGGTTATTGTGCCCTGTGGTGCATTGGAAGGGCCTCAGGGACAACCAATGCCAAGGCACATTTTTCTTCTTATTTTGAATGGGATAGCAATGAGTAAGGGGCAAGGTAAGGATCTATCCTTGCATATTATTTTTTGAAAAAATTTTCTCTTTTGTTTTTCATGTAAAGAAGGGGTTTCTATTTGGTCCTTTGGGCCACGTGGGGAAGCTAGGAGTCATGCACATGTAGCATGATGCTAGCAATGGATGACATTAAGAACTACAACTTATTTGCAAGGGCCATGGCCATGGCTACAGCTAGTGGCCTAGCACATGCATGTTTTGTTTCCATTCCCTTTTTTGTATTTTTTAGAGTGGTGGTAGTGGAGGGTGATAGGGTAGAGCTCGATGGGCATGACGAGTGCAGTGGCATGGCAAGTGTAGTGCATGGTAGGGTGTGGGTGTGGCACATGTCAAGCACATGCCCGGTGTGTAGTAGGGTTCAGGAATAATGAATGACAGGGTGTGACTATAGTGTGTAATGCTATGGTAGGGCATAGCATGTAGAGGGTGATGGGGTGGTAATGCTTGGAGGCTACACTCTCCATCACCATAGCCAGGACTATGTTTCCCATGCCTTGGAAGCATTGTTACCACCTGAAACACCACAAAATTTTGAGCTTAGCACTTCTTCGACAAGAATCGAGCTAAGTCATGATGCTCCCCAGCGTGACTGAAGCTTGAGAACCTTACAGACAGCTTCAAACAGAGTCAAAATGAGCGAGAAATGGTTCCCTGGGATCCACAGAAGACTACAGTGACATCTGGCATCAAACCTGGCAAATTTTAAGCTCAAAATACTTGGTTTTTACTAAGTATGCATCCTGTACGCTGGCCTATATATGCCCAGTGTATGGCCCAACGTGTAGCAACTTTTGAGCCTAAAAAACTCATCAAAATAGGCTAGAATCGAAGGTCTAGACTCCCCATTGTATCGTCCAAAATCATCAGTCTCCGGCTGGAATGAAACAGAAACTTGGAGATCCCCGGACATGCACACAAGACCCTACCTTCACTTGAGGGCAAGTTGGAATTAACGAAGGAAGAGTACCTTGAGTGGTCCACATGCAGATCAGGAAAGGATTTCCCCGAATGTACACTGATATACTATACGCTGGGTTATACGTAGACATCGTAACTAACGTAAAATTAAGCGTAAATGTATGGGAACGTAAGCAATAAGCATGCAATAATGAATGAAAAACTACAACAAATATTAGCAAAATAGATGTGATAATAGTATTGTGAAACTGAAAATTACAATGCATCGGTCTAACGCAGTTGTGAATCTGACACAAGGTGGATGAAGAGCCCCGGTGGATGTGCAGGGATGATTGTGTGCTGGTTCAAACTGCAGGCATAGCATGAAGGCTGTATGCTCAGCGTACAGGGTTGAGGTCTAGTGTACAGGTTTTTCTTTTTGTTCGTGTCTCTGGTTTGCTGAAAATTGCCAACCATGGTCTCATGAAAAATTGCGGTTTTTATACGAGTTTTGACATTAGACGCGGGTCTGAGTGGGGATGATTGGCCGTGGAGTGCTGGACTTTCAGGTCAGGTGACATGTGGCACGTTGACCAAGCACGAAATAATGAAATTTTACAAGTGTACAACATGCTGTACGCTAGCGTATACTACTGTATGCTAGTGTATACACGTTGAACGTATGACCTTGGTGATTATTAGCTTGGTTGACCTTGATCTGACATGGTTTTGGAGAGCTTTGATTGGTATACATTGCGCTATACACTGGTTGTACACCTTGTACATGTTGGCCATATATGCCGGGTGTACATGTTGTATCTGCTGGGCGTATACACTAGGCGTACACGCTGCATATACTGGGTGTATACACTGGGCATGCAGGATGTGCATGCTTAGCGTATGAACTCCAGAATGCATGATGTCAACACCTGATGATTGCTCTGTTCATGTGAATTGATGCTTTATACAAAATCTTATTCTAAAGTGCTGATTCCATGTCTTCTTCGGGGGTTGCATGCTGAGCGTATACGTCAATCATACATGCTGAGCGTACATGTGAGGCATGTACGCTGGGCATATACACTATGAATGTATGTTGGGCGTATACGCTGTGAATGGATGTTGTGCATATACACTGGGCGTATACGCTGAGAATGCATACTTGGACGTATACGTTGGGCGTATACACCGAGAATGCATACTTAGTGAGGACTAAGTATCTTGAGCTCCGAAGTTGCCATGTTTGATAGCAGATGTCGTCGTGGTCATCTGCGGGTCCCAGGGAACTACTCCTTGTTGAGTTCAACTCTGCTTGAAGCTATCTGTGGGGCCCTCAAGCTTTAGTCATGCTGGGGAGCATCATGACTTAGCTCGATTCTTGTTGGAGAAGTACTAAGCTCAAAATTTTGTGGTGTTTCATTGACCCCTCTTTGTTGACACTTGGAGGAATCGACCTAAGAAGCGTCGACAAAGAAGTGCAAAACACCACAAGTAACTTGATAGAGACATTGTCCTTTGTGACCTGGCTAGACGTCATCGTACCATGTTCGATAGTACATAGGATTGGTGGAAATGAAATTTGTATTTGATAGGGAAATGGGAACTATAGGGATTGGTAACCAATCAAGGGCTTGTGCATGGTGAAGAGGATGTTCGGGTATGTGTGCGGGTCATGCTTATCTTCGTAAATAGCTATTGTCTAGACATTTTTTTACGGATTTGGGATCAAAACATGATGTGTACATCCTTTGGTGGTACAAGACTCTTGCTTGGTGCTTAAGAGAACTTTTTGGCATAACCAAAGCCACGTGGTGATGCATTGTGTTCTTTGGAGGAACAGGGCCGTTGTTTAGTGTTTAGGGGGAACCTGTTGGCGGAGAGCCAAATCCATGCAACGGGATGTTACTTGATTGTTTTAGAAATGAGAATTTTCTTTCGAGGCAAGTACCATCCCATCAAGGGTTTATGTGGGAAGGGTCGACCTCTTTTTTTTGGATCTTATGCACATGCTCAAATGCCATGTAGTGGGTTGCAACCGCTTAAGATTGGCGCAGTATGCAACAGTATGTTCAATGTTTTAGGCTGTACTGGGTGTGTCCGAGATGTAGCCAAGTAGGAGATGTTGAGGGATATGTGGGATATGTAATGGGAGATGTACTAGTGAATGGCTTGATTAGTCTTGTCACGTGTGTTGTGAACAACGTCTCACCTTGCTGTTTGTGACGAAGTGCATTCTTGTACGAACACCTCTAAGTGTCATCTTGTAAACAGAACTCCAAGAAGATAAGAAAACCATGCATGAGTAAGCAAGCTTAGACTTAAACAACTAATGATGAAACAAAGGCACTGGATGAGATTTTTGGCACTGGATATGAATAGCAGCATTGTTGTTAGGATTGGCTAATGGCGAGTGATTCAGTGGCTCTGATGAAGTTTGAATGCAACCATAGATCAAGGAACTAGAGATGAAATTGCCATTTTATAGTCGTGGTTGACTATCATGGGTTAGTTTTATGTCATAACCCATTGGAAATTTCCCATTTAGAGTCATGGCGGATGGTACATTGCCAGTTTCTTGTCTTGGTAGACCGTGAAGAGACAAACCATTTTATAGTCTTAACAGACTCTGGTGAATGTGAATGTGGCAGTTTACTATCGTACTAAATGGGTGCTGGTTTATTGTCATTGCAAACATTCTATGGTATCAGTTTACCATCGTGATGCTAGGACGAGCTGTGGTATCAATTTACCATCGTGATGCCAGGATGAGCTGTGGTATCAGTTTACCGTCGTGATGCCAGGATGAGCTATGGTATCAGTTTACTGTCATGATGCCAGGATGAGCTATGGTATCAGTTTACCATCATGATGCCAGGACAAACGTGTACATGAGCCCATGCCCAAATGTGGAATGGTTTCAAGAACAAGTGATTGGTCAGATTTGCAAGGTCATTCCCTTCCATGTCAGCTAATTTGAATGCTCCGTTGTTGTACGCTTTGGTGACCAAGTAGGGCCCTTCCCAGTTGGCTGAGAATTTGTCCGGGTGTTCCCAAACGGCTTTGAGTACAAGGTCACCTTCCTTGACAGGGTGCTTATGAACATCGTGCCGATGGAGTTGTCATTGTCATTTTTGGTACCATTCAATCTGATCGAGGGCATGTACGCGCTCCTCCTTCACCGAGTCCAAGTCAATAATGCGTAGGTCATTTTTTTGCCCTTCATTGACGAGTCTAGAGAGTGTGATCCTTAAAGATGGTACCTTTAGTTCCAAGGATAAAATAGCTTCTAAACCATAAACAAGACTATATGGAGTTTTACCTGTGGAAGTCCGATGCGTAGTACGATAAGCCCATAGTGTGTATACCAGCTGCTCGTGCCATCTTTTCTTGCTTTGGGTAAGCATCTTTTTAAGTACTGTAATGATGGTTTTATTCATGGCCTTAGCTTGCCCATTGTTCTAAGGGTAGTAAGGAGATGAAAAGGAATGTTTGATTCCTAGGCTTTCACAGAAAGTTCTAGTTTTGGAATTGCTAAATTGTGGCCCGTTTTCAGTGATGATGGTCATGGGGATGCCAAAACAGGTCACAGTGTTTTCAAGGATGAAGTTACATATGTGTTTGGATGTGGTTTTTCTAAGGGGAACAGCTTCTACCCACTTCGTGAGATACTCGGTTGCGGTTATGATGAAGCTATGCCCTACGGAAGATGAGGGTGTTATTGGTTCGATAAGGTCCGACCCCCACCTTTGAAAGGACAAGGTGAATTGCACTGTATGCAACTCATTTGGTGGAACATGTATCAGATTACTATGTTTTTGATAGATACTACATGTTTTAGCCTTGGAGAGATAGTCATACTCTATGTGTGGCCAATAATAACCTAAACATCTTATTTTCATTGCCATCGCTTTAGGTGCTATATGTCCTCTGCATAGTCCATCATGTACTTGCTCAACGATGGTTTGGGCATCAGTGCTACTAACGCATGTTAGCAATATGCCTTCATAGGATCGACAACACAATGTGTCCCCTATCAGTGCATATTGTCGAGAATGTTTTCATACTGCATCCTTTTGTGCATTCGTTAGATGTTGCGGTGTTTCACCGTGTAGAAGGTGCTCTTTTATGTCATCATACCATTCTATTGCGTGTGTTGTACTAATGGATGTAATTGGTAATTCATCGAGAGTATCAGTTATGGGTTTAGCACAACTGATTATAGAGCTTGGCAACATATGGAACATATCTGAGGATATGTTTAGTGCTAGCGTGGCCAATGCGTATGCAATGGTATTATCATTTCTGGAAACATGTTGCACATCTATATTTTCAAATCACTTTAGTAAGTGTTTAGTCAAATCATAGTATGGTTGTAAGTGTTGCGCTTTGCATGCATAAATGTCTGTGACTTGATTTAGAACTAATTTTGAGTCACTTTTGACTACTAGTCATGTGATGTATGAAGCTAGTGCTACCATGAGACCTCTAAGGAGACCTTCGTACTCTACTACATTGTTGGTACAGTGAAAGTTGAAACGATAAGCAAAGGGTCAAATCTCCCCGGAGGGATAGGTGATGATGGTGGTAGCACTTCCCCCTCAAGAGGTGTATGTTCCATCAAAGTTCAAAATGGCATCATAATCATTGGGTACTATGTCTATTGCACTCACATTTTCATCAAGGGACAATGGCTCTATCGTTGCTTGATCGTGCGTTGGTGATGCAGTCATTTGATTTGCTATGGCTTGACCCTTAACTGATGATTGTGCTATGTAGTGTAGGTCAAACTTAGCTATCATGGCTTTCCAATGAGCTATTCTACCTGACTCATAAATGTTTCCTGTGATGACTTTGAGCACATTATCCTTGCAGATTACATTGACTTGGTTATGGAAGAGGTAATGTCGCCATTTCTTTAAGGAAAAGGTAAGAGCTAAACATGACCTCTCCACCTCCTTATACTTCTTCTCATGGACTACTAATTCATGGCTTAATTAATAGACAAGAACTTTGGTTCCATCATCTTGTTTCTGGCAAAGCATGGACGCGATTGACGAGTCCAAAGTGGCAAGGTAGATGTAAAATGGTTTATTTTTTTGAGGTGGATAAACTGTGGGTATTTGAACAAGTGCTATTTTAATGTTGTCAAATGCTTCCTGGCACTGTGAAGTCCATTCAAAATGGACATTCTTGTGTAGCAAGTGGTTCATAGGTTTCAACTTGTCCATCAGTTTTTCTATGAAACACCTGATGAACTGTAATCTACCTTGTAGACCTCAGAGTTCAGTAAGGTTGCTAAGTGGTTTTAAGTTTGTTAAGACCTTAACTTTATTGAGGTCTACTCATATCCCTACTTCTGAGGCTATGAATCCAAGCATTTTACCTATTTTGATTCCAAAGACATTTCTTTGGGTTAAGTCTCAGCTCATATTTTAAACAATGCTTTAGTACCAAGTCGAGATCTTGTACGTGTTGTTCTAATGTCTTTGATTTAATCATGATATCATCCACATCGTCATTAAGTGAGTGCAGCATGTAATTGCTAAAAATGAATGTCATTGCCCTTTGATATGTGGCCCCAGCGTTCTTGAGACCGAAGGGCATCATTGTGTAACAAAAGGTACCCCACGGTGTCATAAAGGTAGTCTGGAGCTGATGCTCCGAGTTAATGTGTATTTGGTTATATCCTGAGAAGCCATCCATGAAAGATAATAGGGCACACCCAGCGTTTGAGTCAACAAGTTGATCGATGTTGGGTAGGGGGAAATCATCTTTTATGGTTGCAGCGTTGAGATCCCGGAAGTCAATGCATAGGTGAATGCTTCTATTCTTTTTCGGGACAATGACCATGTTGGATACCTAATCAATGTAGTCTATGGCCTGAATGAAACCTGCCTGATAGAGTTTGGTGATCTCATTACGAACTGCCAACGCTAATTTAGGCTTAACCTTTCGTGCTTTTTGTTTCACCGACCTTAACTTTGGATCAAGTATAATATTGTGCTAGACAATTCAAGGATCTAACCTGGGCATGTCAATGTAAGACCAAGTGAATGCTTTTATGTTTTCTTGAAGCACATCTTCTATGTCTTTGGCCAGCTGAGGTTGCAATAGTGTACTCAGTTTTAATATCTTGATTTCACCATCAGGCATAGCGATGGGGGTTTCAGTCAATGGGTCTTCAGTGATGCTATCAGCTTCTATGTTGAGAGACTTTGTCATACCTTTGTAGTTTTCTAGCATTTGTTGTGTTGAGGCTATGACTGTGTCGTCTGTTGATAGACCTAAGTTGATGGAACTTATGTCAATTTTTCTTGTGATCTTTCCGTATGGTCCATCGATGGTCAATGGTGTGGATAAATGCTGATAATCCATAGGTCTTGCTCCTGCCAATAAACAGAGGGCAGAGTGAGCTAGTAGGTGTTCTGATGCATTCCTTGGCAACGTAAATCATGTATACATATATGGTGGTGGTTTATTGTTGTACCAGGACGCATGGCAGTTTAAGGCCCTACCGGGCCAAATGGGGCAGTTTAAGGCCTTACCGGGTCGTGTGTGGTAGTTTAAGGCCTTACCAGGCCGTGTGTGATAGTTTAAGGCCTTGCTGGGCCATGTGTGGTCCTTTAAGGCCTTACCAGGCCATGTGTAGTAGTTTAAGGCCTTACTGGGCCATGTGTGGCAGTTTAAGGCCTTACCGGACCGTACCTGTGATTTGATGATGCCTAGTTGCTGCATGATCTATACCGAAGAGTTTGCACCAAAATGTTCAGTGCGGACAACCAAAACTGACTTCCCTGGGAATATGGCATGTGGTAGTGTCAATTATCTCATCATTTTGTTTTGCATTTTCCCCGTACTTTGTACTTTGAACAAATTTAACTAAAATTAATAAAAAAAATTAATAAAAAAATCAAAGGTGATGGCAGTGGCGGTGGGGTCAACTCGGTGCTATATATAGGGTGGTGGGCATGAGCGTGAACTTATCAGTTTCAAAGACAACGTGAACCAAAGTTGCAGTGTGAGCGTACAGCTAAGCTGTAGCATAAGCGTAGAGCAGCAAACCCCAGCGTGAGCGTAGAGCCGCAAACCCCAGCATGAGCGTAGAGCAGCGAACTCCAGCGTGCAGGATTCAGCTCGGCAAGCAGGCTCCAAACCCCAGTGTAGGCCTGTGAGATTCAGCATAGAGGATGCCGAAATGGGCAAGGGCAAGGAGGTAGAAGGCCAGGGGAGGAAAGGGCCCGACTTGGCTTTCGCAGAGGAAAGTAAGACCATGTTACAGTGTTTGCCTAGGCCTAGGATTCCATCGTGGCCTGGATCGGCACACAGGTAGGCTCTAATCTTACCTCAGTTAACTATTTTTATTTGTACTTGTTATCTGGACATAGACAGTTTTGGCAGCGTACAGGGTCTATACGCTGAGTGTAGATAGGTTTCGCAGCGTACAGGGTCTGTACGCTGAGTGTAGATAGTTTTCACAGGATACAGGGTCTGCACAGTGAGCGTAGATAGTTTTCGCAGTGTACAGGGTCTGTACATTGAGCGTAGACGATTTTGGTAGTGTGCAGAGTTTGCATGCTAAGCATAGATAGTTTTCACAGCGTACAGGATCTGTACACTGAGCGTAAATAGGCTTTGTAGCGTACAGAGTCTACACACTTGTGTAAATAGCTTTCGCAATGTACAGGATGTGTACACTGGGCGTAAATAGCTTTCGTAGCATACAGGATGTGCACACTGGGCGTAAATAGTTTTCACAGCGTACAAGATCTGTACGTTGGGCGTAAATAGTTTTTGGAGCGTGTATGCCAAGTGTAAACAGTTTTTGTTTGGTAGGATATACGCTGAGTATAAACATTTTTTGGATAGCGTATACGCCGAGTATAAATAGTTTCTAACTTTTTTCGAAGTATTGGCCTTCAATGTGGAATTTCGTTTCTCTATTTCATTTTGGTGTATAGCTGATTTATCATGGCATTCTGGTTATTTGTAGGGATCCTGAGCCTTTCATCCTAGTGGTTGAGCTAGTTGGGGTACTGGCATGGTTCAGGCCCCTTGATACCAACAAACCTGCCCCTGATCTGACTATTGACAACAATCGGGTATGGTTCAGGGAAGGGGCCGATGAATTCCTTGCTTTCATCCTAGACAGATTCAAGGTAGTGATATGGTCACACCTAAGTGAACAAGTGGTGTGGAGCATGCTTGAAGCAATGTTGCCACGATCTTCAAATGGTGTCATGGTTTTCATGGTGGACATTGACGAGGGACCTCTTGCGATTGAGGAAGGTCCCTCTGGAGGGCCCAGATCTACTCATCCATTATCATGCATGTGGGACTTATTGCCACGTGGGCCGCACTATCTCAATAACACCTTGTTTTTGGCTACGTATGCACACACATTATTTCAAAACCCTCCGGGCATGGTGTACCAGGTAGAGAGGTAAAGTTTTTTAGTTTGTCGTTTCTATTTTTGTCGTTTAGTGTTTGCTCCTATTTTGATGACTATTATTTTGCAGGCCCCAAGTTGACAAAGATGGGATATGTGTCAATGATGATAGGCTTGCACTAGCTCACACTGCTTTAAAGACCTTCATGGTGGATCCCACCCTCCACGGAGCTGTATTAGCTCAGACCAAGGGTGAGATTGTTCATTTCCATAAGTGATTTTCCAGGGCATTTGTACAATGCACGGCTTGAGGGTGGCTAAATGGAGATTGGTCACGTAATGGATCAGTTTTCCCTCGTGATACTGACTTGGGTTCTAGCAGCTCGAAGCCCACGACTGAAGGTAAGTGATGATATCTCTTTGATGCCTTAGTCTATTTTTTTTGGCTGCAACGTTGGTCATACTGGTGTTATGGTTTTAAATTGTTTCTACAGTTAATGTCCCCCCTGGTGGAGACCCTGTTACGACAGGGCAGACTGAGAGCACCCTGTCAATGAAATTTGGGGAGATCAGCAAGGTGCAACGATGGCTACATACCAGTGCCCCACTGTCTATTGTCTATTGCTTGGATGATGCCGACCTCATGGAGTTATTTACAACCCTGAGCCCTGATGTCTCTATAGCTAAAATGATTGGAATTGTTGATTTGTTTGACAACTCCATCACCTATTATAGCACTCGTATTAAGGGTGTGAAAATAGTTTTTCATCTCTCAGCTGAATTCTTGCCAGACCTCTTCAGTGTACAGGCATATGGTGTGAATGTGGTTTTGGACAGGGTGTAGAAAGAGCTCCATGTGGTGCGTGAGCTAGAAGATTGGTTGGGCATTGTCAAGGGCTCCAAGGGATTCCCTATGCAGGGGACGTCAAAGGTGGTGGAAGTTAATGAATTGTATCCCCTTTTTAGGGCACGGGTGTTTCCTAAATCCATGTCCCAAGTGTGAAGAGTCTTGGGGTGGAAACCGTGCGCATCATGTGAACCATTTTAGAAACTGGGATGCGTTATAATTGGGCCCAATTTTTGTTGTCGGGTTTCCATAGGGAGATAGTGTGATTGCATTCAAACGTTGAGGCATAGTTCCATTTTACCTTCACGTTCTTTGTAGGTTATCTACGTCGCTTGGCCAAGTTTTTAGTGGTTCGTGCAGATAATAAATATGTTTTACGGGATCGTACTCAATTATCTCGCCCGTGGGTTAACCATTTGTTCAAGATAGATAAGTCCCAAGATGCACCCAAGGGGATTGATGAATCAGTTTCCATTATAACAGAGTGGTCATCTAGTACTTCAATCCATACATGTGACAGTATGGGGTTGGAACTAGAAAATGTGCCCTACACTGCAAAGAGAGCTGAACGTGTCATCAAGGAGACCATCGGGAAAGCCAAATTGAAGATTCCGAAGCACGAACTCCCTAAAGAGGTGGCCTAAACTGTGGAAGAGCCAAGGGTGAAACCAGTATGTTTCAAAATTCCTGTTCGAAGTAAGTAAGCTTGGTGCACTTATTGTATTGTCATTTTTGTCTTATTCATTTTTTTCCTTTTGATTGCTTACATGAAACTAATGTCTTCAAACCTGAGTCGGGAAGTGAGGAGACAGGAGCTAGAAACCATTATCGAGGAGGAAGAAGTTCCAACAGAATTAATAATTGAAGAGGAAGAGGTCAGCAAAGATCAGGTGGAAGTGATGAAAGAGTTGGCGGAAGACACCACGGAGACAGAACCAGTCAATGACTAGGATGGTGTTGATGAAATGTTCAGTAGCTTCCTTAAGGGAAGATTGGACCTTAGTGACCCTCCAAATCAGGAAGGGGAGAGAGAACACGGTATATTCTCTTTTGTTTTATTTGTGAATCATTGTTTCTATGGTGTTTTAATTTTATGTTTTTCATCACTTCCAGACGAAGATAGGACGATTCCTACGATGCGGTTAGAAGTGCCGATGATAGTGGCTCCCCTTGAAACAACCCCTGAAGTTAATACATCTCGCACTCATGCACCATTTACTTGGATCGAGATGCCAAGAAAAATGGATTTCATCACCAGTATCGTCGATGAGGTGGTCGAACGCATTTAGTAGGCCCACCTTGAAATAGGTACAAATTTCTCAAGCATTTTGTGGCCTTCAACTTTCACACCCCTTTTTTCCATCTAAGACTAATGCATGTTCCTTTCATTTGTGTAGGAGCTAAGCTGAAGTGGGATTCTTCTGAGACCATTAGTATTGAAAGCTTGCCTGCACTACTGCTAGAGGTGGAATAGATAACAAGGCTGGTCTATGAAGAGGTGGCAGAAGGTCTTGTGCATAACGCCAAATCACTTTGGACCTGTAGGCGTTCCATTGAATATCTATGGCTGCAAATCTAGGCAAAGGAAAAAGAGGTTTCTGAGTTATCATCTGAACGTGATCATCTCAAGGCTCGTTATGAGTTCACCTCGGCTAGACTAACAGGTGATCATTCTTGGTGAACTTCCGAGATCACTTATACTAGATATTGGAACTTGCTAAATTGCCATGCATCACTGACTCGGAAACTAGCAGAGCGTAAGGCCCAGATAGATCTACTGAACCTCAAGTGCCAGGATTGGAAGGCTTTTGCTTCCAAGGTGCGTAAGTGGGGTCAAGATGAGAAGAACCACAAGAATCATTACAAGAAATCATTGAAGGAAGTATCCATAGAAAAACGTCAGCTTGAAATGTTCGTAGAGGGTCTGGGTCTACGTTCTGCATTTGATACCTTTGCTAAAAATACCATTGTTGAGATGGAATCACCCATGAGGGTGATCACGACTGCTTCTGGGGAGGTCTCTGTGGGTGAATTTCCCTTGAAATGTCCCACATGGTTAGCAGTTGACAAGGGGAAGTCCTTGGCGAATTTCGACTTGGGCCTTGATGGGACTGACTGGGCTAGCGTCTCAGAGGAAGAAATTCTTCAACGGTTGGAATTCGGTTTAGGGGGGTCTCCTATGGTAAGCATTTCATTGTTGTGAATTTTGTTCGTTGAATGATGTTTGGGAGTTTCCTCTTTTGTTCTTGTGTTGATTGTTTCTTTTGCATTTTATAGGGTCGAAGAGACGACAATGTTCAAGAAGGTGGCCCCAGTGGAGTGGGGACCCATGGTGCCGATGGGTCTGAAGGGGACAACCCTCTCATCCCCGATGTTTAATTTTGACTTTGAAACCATCCCAGCTCATATGTTAACATGAATCATAAATTGAATTTTTTGCTTTGAGTTGTATTGCACCGATGAATGGAATCAATTAACTGTTGTATTTGTCTAACTGTATATCACTACATGTATATATATTTCTACATATTTTTTGTTGCAGATTTTGAGTTTAAATGTAAACACAATGCGGTAATGTAAAATGTTTTGGTTTGTTTTGTTGTTTAAGTGTAATGCATGAAGCGAGAATGCAAGTAGGAATGTAATTATAATCAAAGGATAATTGTGAAAAGGAAAATGTGAATAAAAACTAAATCTAAGCATAAATTCAGACCATGAACTTGAATTTGTGAGAAAAACAAAGTGTAAGAAAATGGTTTAGTTTAAGGCCATTTCAGGCTCCATGCACTAGTTTAAGGCCATTTCTGGCCATGTGTAAACAAGGGAAGTTTCAGGTGGCGCTGGTGGATTTCTTGATAGACCAACCATTTCTAATCATGGCTAGTTTTATGTCATTGCGGACATGATAGTTTAACATCTTTCCAGATTGTGAACGTAGTTTAACATCATTTCGAACTTGATTGTTGTTTAGTAATTTTTTGATTTTCCTCATTTTAATGTTAGAAGTAGCGTTAACGGGTATGATTCTATATTCATCATCTCCTTCACTGATCATGTTGAACGGTAATTTGGCCCAAGGGACGTCTGATGGAACAGTTCCCACGTTGGTGCTTTCTGGTGTTTCTACACGTACTGTAGTTTCTACGTTTGTTGTAGTTTGCTAAAGAGTTTTGGGCCCAAGTGTTTCTGTGTTGGGTAAATTTTTCTTTGTGTCTAAGAGATTATCGCCTACTGGTTGTGTACATCTTTGTTGTTTATTTGTATCATCCTGTTTAGGCTCTTTGAGCTTAACTTCTGAGCCTTGATTTGTATCTGTATATGATGAGATGGTAGGTATAGCAGCCTCCCCGTGTATAATGATTTTGCCACCTTCGTAAGATAGGTGAATCTCTTGGTGTATGGAGGAAGAAAATGCTTTCAGTTGGGCTAACCAGGGCCTTCCCAATATTAAATTGAACCTTGGCATTTCGTCGATGACCACAAAGTCAGCAGATGTGGGGAATTGATGCCCTGCTACAAAGTCTAAAGTCACGGTGCCTTTGACTATTACGCGTGATCCACTAAACGACTTCAAACACGTGGTGGTAGTTGGTCTAATTAGTTCCGTTAGTCCAAATTGTTCGACGATGGGATAGGGTACTACTACATTTGTAGTGGCTCCATCATCTACATGCACTTTATGTATCTTGAATTGATTTATTCGTATTGTTATGAACATAGGTGCGGTTGTCACTTCTCCCGCTTTTTCATTCATTTTGATGTTGTCATTGTGGAAACCTAGTGGCTTAAGAGTCAATCCTTGAGGTGAATACATGACCGCATGAATTGAAGGTTCATTTGGAGGCAAGTCTTCGCTTACTGGGATGGATGTCAACATGTGCACTAGGGCTTCGCGATGGGTTTGAGAGGTTAACACCAGGTCATATAAGCTTAATGAGGTGTTTTTTTGTTTAAGCGCCTGCGTGACCTATGTTAGAGATGTTGCTAAATCTTTACTATTGGGCGTATGTTTGTCGATAGTCATTTGGTCCATAGGGCCCAACAGTTTTATCTCATGCGTAGTTGGTTTATCATTTTTATCCACAATTGTTGATCTAGACATATCATGCTTTCCGGATGATTCACCCTCATAGCTTGTGTTTGGTTTATTGTTAGATGATGCCATGGGTATTGCACTTAACGAGGTGGGCTTGGGAGGTCCTAAGGCTAGTCGTTGACGTTCCTTTTCCAAGCGTTCCCGTGTAAGCTTGTCTGCTAGGCGCTCTCGTGTGTGGCATGGGGGTACAATTGGTTTCGGCACCTCAGGTTGCTTTGGCACCTGTACAATGTATGGCGTAGGGCGGGGTTGCGGTTGGGCGGTTGAATGTGGTTGAGCATTAGGCTGGCTAGGCACCTTGATGACATAGGGGATCAGTTTATTCTGTGTTTGCAGAGTGGAGGGTTGGTGGTCATCAAGAGATTCAGGTATCCTAACAACATATGGAGTTGGCCTAGGTGGAGGTTGTACCTCCTTAGTTGCGACCACAAGTGATACTCGGACTACGTAGGGGGCAAGCCGAGTAGGAGGTGGTTGTGTGTTTGCGGTAGTGGTGGTGGGAGGTACGTGCACCACGTATGATTTTTCATGTGTTGGTGTGATAGAAGTTGCTACGGCGGGGGGTATTCGGATGACATAAGGTTTCTGTGGGGAGTATGATGGTTGAGGCACAGGTGTTTGTGCAGTGGGAGAAATGTGCACTACAAATGGCCTCTTAGGCATTTGCTGCTCATGATCGGAATGGATGGTGTTAATCCTATTTTTTTCCGGTTTGTTATCAAAGTAGATGGTATTAATTACATATGGTGCTTCTTTAGTATTTAGAGGATCTTTATAAATGTCCATGGCCTGGTTTTGTGATTGGACCAGGTTGGCTTCATCAAAAGTGATTTGGCCTCCATCAATCATCCATTGGATATCTTGTTTCAAGATGAAACAATAGTCAGTTCCATGCCCATTACGTTGATGATAATCACAAAAACAATCCATTCTAAAGCCTTTTGAAATTGGGGGCTCATCTGACGTTGCCAGGCTTGGGTTTCTGAACCAATTGATAGAACTGATCATGCCTTTGGATCACCGTAGGGGACAACTACTTATGTTTCATTAGTTCGGCCTTCAACAGTTGGTCGAATAACTGTGATGGTTTCATGGGCAATGACGTATATTGAGAGGTGTCCTTCCTTTCAAAATTTCTCATACGACCCGGTGTAGGATTTTGTGATGCAGATGATTCTGGTGTGGTCGTAGGAGTGGGTTTGGCGTAATTAGCAGGGGTAGTAGGCAGTTTGCTTTGTTGTCCCACATTCGCTTGTTGTGTTTCTGCTATTTCCACTATAGTTGTTTTAATCTTTTCTTTATCTTTCTTACTATGTTGATTTCTAAAGGCTGAATAGGCAGGGTTATGATTGTTTTGGGCTGCTTCCTCTATGTTCTTGATTTGTACAAACGCTTGACTGAGAGTGCATGCATTGAGATAATATGGTTTGGACTTGACAAAATTGTTGACAGCCCCTTTTAGGATGGTGAGGAGATACGTCTCCGGGATCGGCTCGTGGAGTTCATTGAGGGCAGCACTCCACCGTTGGATGAACTTTTGGACAGGTTCAAGAGGTGCTTGTTTGACCTGTATGAGGCTATCTAGTGTTGCTTCAGGCTTCAAGTTATACTTGAACCATGTAACGAATTGGTGTAACAATTCTTCTAGAGAAGATATTGAGTTTCGTGGCAAGGCCCGATACCAATCAAGTGCTCTCCCTGCGAGGGACATGGGGAACACTCGTAGAATGGCATGTGGCCATGCCTGAAGTAGCGCGTATTCTAGTCTAAACATTATGAGGTGAGCATTGGGGTCTATCTCCCTATTGTATTTGGTCAGCATGGGCAAGGATACACCCTTGGGTAGTGTTAGAGGCGGAATCGAAGAGTTGATAGGGTCATCATGATAGAAGTCCACTACCTTCAGCTCTCCATCGAGGGCTGTTTTGAGGCATTTGACCTTATCAGTTAGCTCCTGCATTAGCTTTTTGGCATCAGCCTAGTCTTGGGCACTAGGTGAGATAGCAGGTTGGGGATGTTGTACAGTCATAGATTAGATTGTTGGATGGTGGGCTAGAAGGCATAAAGTTGTTTGGTTGGAGGATGTACTTGTGGAACATTTGTAGAGGGTGGTGCTAGGGGCAGCACGTTGTAGGTGAGGGGTTGCTGTTGTTGTTGGGGTTGTACTTGAGGGATGTTAGCTGGTAGAATTGTGTGAGACGGTATGTTATAGTGAGGGAATTGATGCGGTTGAGCACCAATCTCTGCCCATTGGCTAGTCACGCTTTGTGTAGGGGCACTCTGAATTGGTTGAGTTACAGTGGTGAAAGGGGCTCCTTGGGTTTGGATTCGTAGGATATAATGAATAGATGTAGAGTCCGGTATCACATGTGGCATCCTGATCACTCGAGGCGGGAAGGTTGCTCCTACATTATTTTGAGGAGGTTGTGTTTGCGAGAATGGAGATACTGTTGCAATGGGGGGAATAGCAAGGGGAAGTGTGTTGAGTTGCACATCGGTTACAGGAGGAATATGGATAAGCGTGGATGATTCTTGTTGAGGTATTTGTGCTTGGGTAATTTTAAATGGTTGGAGGGATGTAACTTCCCCTATGGCTGGATGAAACAACGGGTTTGCATAGGTTTGTGAACTAAGAGTATGGTACGAATATTCATGCTAGAATTGAGCTACGAAGTCATCCTCCTCTTCCAATTGAGGATTTACTACAGGCTGATCTAGAGACTGACTCCTTTGTAGGAGGAGTTGTGAGATGAGCTCCGAGTGGTGCTCTGGGAGAGGGATGATATCATACGGGGAAGGGATGAACTCATGCCCTCCCCTATGGAAAAGTTCGTATTCTCTCTTAACCTCCATTTCGGTTTGAATCACGGCAAGGCCGACTTGTATTTTTACGCATATGGAATTATATTGCTCCTAACTTATAATGTTAAATGATGGGTTCTTCCCTTGCAATCTGAGAGACCAGCGAGGCCCTACCGTGGGTTGTACTACATGTTGTTGAACGGCCATGGGGCCTACGATATCTATGATAGGCTTGGTTGAAGCATTGGGGTTCATAGTGTTCATGATGAACGGTTGTGAATACGACCCGGTGGAAGGGATATGAAACTAGTATACTTAGTACATCATACACCTACGTTCGCTACGTACAACGTATAGAATGGATCTTAGCATATCAGCTTCAATGAGCAGCATATAGTGACAGCGTACAGGTATACGTTAAAATGTGTAGGTAGAGCAGCTTACAGGTCTACTGAGTAGTGTAGACAGAGTATACATCGTACAACATATAGCGTATACTGAGCAGCCTAGAAAGAGTCTACGGCATACAATGTACAGCGTATACTAGGTAGCGTATAGACAGAGTCTATAGCGTATAGCGTACAGGTCTGCTGGGCAGCGTAGACAGAGTCTACAGCGTACAACATAGAGGCCTGTTGGGCAGCGTAGACAGAGTCTACAGCATACAGCCTAGAGGTTGGATGGGTAGCATAGACAGAGTCTACAGTGTAGACTGAGCAGCGTGTAGATGCTGGGAATTCTATAGAATGGGGTGCAGATCTGGGAATTTCAGAGTTGGGTTTGGTGTCGATGCAACGTGAATCTCAAAGGATTAGGGTATGAGAGCACAGTAAGTTTAAGCAGTTTGAGGCCCTCCTTCTAGCATCATTTTCTATACCATCCAAAATCATCGGTCTCCGGCTGAAATGAAATAGAAACCTGGAGATCCCTGGACATGCACAGAAGACCCTACCTTCATTTGAGGGCAAGATGGAATTAACGAAGGTAGATTACCTTGAGTGGTCCGCATGCGAATTAAGCAAGGATTTCCCTGAACGTACATCGATATACTGTACGCTGGGTTATACGTAAATAGCGTAACTAATGTAAAATGAAGCGTAAACGTACAGGAACGTAAGCAATAAGCATGCAATAATGAACAAAAAACTGCGACAAATCTTAGCAAAAAAAATGTGATAATAGTATTTTGAAACTGAAAATTACAATGCACTGGTCTAACGCAGTTATGAATTTCACACAAGGAGGATGAAGAGCCCAGGTGGATGTGCAGGGATGATTGTGTGTTGGTTCAAACTGTGGGCACAACATGAAGGTTGTATGCTCAGTGTATAGGATTGACGTCCAGCGTACAGGTTTTTCTTTTTGTTCGTGTCTCTGGTTCTTTTTTGTCTCTGGTTTGCTAAAAATTGCCAACCACGGTCTTGTGAAAAATTGGGGTTTTTATATGAGTTTTGACATTAGACGTGGGTCTAAGAGGGGATGATTGGCCATCAAGTGCTAGACTTTCAGGTCAGGTGACCTGTGGTGCGTTGACCGAGCACGAACGAATGAAATTTTACAAGTGTACATCACTAGTGTATACACGCCAGACGTATGACCTTGGCGTACAGACTTGATCAAAACAAAAGAAGTTGTTTGGCCTTTAGATTTGAATTTAGATGCCATGAGAATGTTGCATGTGGATGTTTAGCTTGGTTGACCTTGATCTGACATGGTTCTGGAGAGCTTTGATTGGTATACATTGTGCTACACACTGGTCGTACACCTTGTACATGCTGGGCATATACTCTGGGTGTACATGTTGTATCTGCTGGGCGTATACGCTGGGCACACACGTTGCATCTATTGGGTGTATATGCTGGACATGCAGGATATGCATGCTTAGCATATGAACTCCAAAATGCATGATGTCAACACCTGATGATTGCTCTATTCGTGTGAGTTGATGCTTTGTACAAAATCTTGCTCTGAAGTGCTATTTCCATGCCGTCTTCGGGGGTTGCATGCTGGGCGTATACGCCAATCATACATGCTGAGCATACATGTGAGGCATGTATGCTAGGTGTATATGCTGTGAATGTATGTTGGGCATATACGTTGGGCATATACGCTGTGAATGTATGCTGTGTGTATACGTTGGGCGTATATGCTGAGAATGCATACTTGGCCATATACGCCTAGCGTATACGCCGAGAATGCATACTTAGTGAGGAATAAGTATCTTGAGCTCTGAAGTTGCCATGTTTGATAGCATATGTCATCGTGGTCATTTGCGGGTCCCAGGGAACTGCTCCTTGTTGAGTTTGACTCTACTTGAAGCTATCTGTGGGGCCCTCAAGCTTTAGTCATGCTGGGGAGCATCATGACTTAGCTAGATTCTTGTTGGAGAATTACTAAGCTCAAAAGTTTATGGTGTTTCATCCACTACCTTCCCTAAGGTCCCAGGTAGGTCTCAAGCTCCTAACAATCAGATTTTGGACACCAAACTAGTCATTTCTTACCTACACGCTAGCTCACACGCCCAGCGTATGACTTGAAACGTGACCTAAAATAGGCACTTCAGAGCAAGATTTTCCCAAGGCATTGACTCTTAGAGAGAGGAAAATTGTTAGGTATCATCATGGGCTCAAGAAAATCAAGTTTTGACCTTGAAATCATGCACTTGAAAGTTCACATGCTGAGCATGTACATCCTGCATGCCTAGCGTGTGGCACCAAGGACAAGGTCAAACAGGCAGTTTTAGGAAATTTTTTGGTGTGGGGTTGACCCTCAAGACATGGGCATCTATTCTACATCATAAAAGGCTTCAAAAAATTCCATTATGGGCATCAAAAGTATCATTTTTGGCCTCACATGCTGGCCTATACGCCTAGCATATACGCCCAACGTATAGCTAGCATGCACCTCAGAGATGAGCCAAAAACTTCATCGAAATGAAGTTAAAATCAGCTCCCAGATGACTTGGAGGACCACCAAGACTCAAGGAGAAATGTAAATACCCCATCATACCAAATATGATTCCTAAATTTCAGTTTTCATGCTCACACTCTGGCCTATATGCCCAGCGTATATGCCAAGTGTGTGGCCAGCATGCTTAACTTTAGGCCTCCCAAAACCCTACCAAATCAAGGCCAAATGAGCCCAAATTTGACAAGAAGCATCCTTAGGACATTAGACATCCAGATACATGGTCAAAATTGGCTTAAAACATCAAAATATAGGACATAATATTTCCCTCTTAACCACCTACTGTCTAGCGTATGGAGCGTATACGCCTAGTGTATGAGGGTACAGAAACATACCAAATGCCCAAACTCACACGTTGGAAGCTCTATGGACATGCCAGGACACCCCGGAGCTCAAAGTAACATGCTAAAGCTAGAAACAGGATGCCAGAGCTCAGATCTACAGGCTAGAAGCATGAAATTTATTGTACAACTATCATTCATTCATTTTTTGTGGGCATGAAAGTTCACACGTTGAGGATCTGCATGCCCAGTGTGTGAATTGGACAGTGTTCACAATGTACACTTGTAAAATTTTATTCTTTTGCACCAGTCAATGCCCCACTTGTCACCAAATTCGTAAATTTCGCCTTCCATAGCCAATCATCCTACTCCAGATTCGAATTCCATGCTCTAAGATCATATAAAAACCCCAATTTTTGACTAAATCAGGGTTCAGAGGGGGGAGTTCGAAAAGTTGGTCATTTTCACACATAGAGAATGGGAGAACAAAACTCACATGCTGGGCATACATCCTACATGCTGAGCATACAACATTCATGTTGTGCCTGCAGAAATTCCCAGTAGTTGTCATCACCCATCGTCATCAACTGGGGCTATATGTCTACCTTGTGTAGATACACAACTGCATATAGATTAGTTCTATGTACACACTCTTTTTCAATACATTTGATACATTTGGCCAACTTTTGTTACATTTTACATCATTTTCTATGTTTATGCACGTTTACATTTTCTGTACATTTCGTACTAGTTTACATTTAGTTGCAGTTTACGTATAACCCAACATGTTGTAGCAGCAAACATTGGGGAAGTCCTTGTTTGATCTGCGTGCAGATCATCCAAGGCACTCTGCCTTCGTCCATTTCTAGCTTACCCTCAAGTGGAGGCAGGGTCTGCTGTGCTTGTCTGTGAATATTTCGGTGCCCGTAACGTTCCAGCCTGGCACTGACGATTTCAGACAGTACACCACCAAGTATTTGACAAAATGTTTTCTTTACCAAGTGCTTATGGAAATGTATTTGGTCTGAGAGTTCATTTTTTTGGGAGGGAGTTAGAAAAATTCATAGTGTGGAACTATGCTCTCTACTAAGGTAGTCCAAAGTTAAAATTTTTTTGCAATTTTTGGACTATGCTCTCCACTGAAACAGCCTAGAGTTAGAAAATTTTTTCCAAAATTTTGTAAACTATGCATGATGCTAAATTTTCAAAATGTAATGCTAATCCTATGAAAACATGCTATACCCCAATGAGTACCAAGTGCGTCAAATGAGTTAATTGACATCCTATACTTGTGGGGCCCTAGAATGTATTGCCAAAATTAAAATTTTTTTATTAATGCATGTTGTATATGTACTATCCGAAATCGTCGATGTAAGGCTAGAGGAAAAACAAATGCTAAAAGATCTCCAGAGAGATACAACTAACCCTACCTTTGCATGAGGGTAAGTTGGAAAAATGAAGGAAGAGTACCTTGGATGGTCTGCACATAAATCAACCAAGGACATCCCAAAGCATAAGCTATGGCTTGTGCTGGGGTTATCATAACAAACGTAACACGAATATGTGAATGGAGCATAGATGTAACATAAGAACGGACTAGAATGATGCAAGTGTAAAATAATGAACTAGAATAATGGAAACAACGCAATGAACCAGAATAATGTAAACAACACAATGAACCAGAATAATGCAAATAGTGTAATGGAAGGAAAAAGATTGTATTGTATTGATTTAGAATATAAAGTGCATGGGTCAAAATGCAATTGCGTGTGTAGATGGCAGGTCAAGCGTCAAGCCCCGGGATGAATGATGAAGCATTTGCATATGCTCAAGTGCTAGGGATCGCATGAGCTCGAGCGTCCAAGGTTGCTAGTTAATGCTCTTTAGGTCATCCTTTTTGAAAAATTGCCAACCCTGTTTATGTCAATGAACATGGTATTTATACATTTTTCTAGGCTCGGGAGTAGGATTCATCAATGAGGTCACGCGTGACAAGTGTACATGGGTAGACTATGTTCTAGACTAGATACACTGTATCTTAAAATTTGTTTTAGTTTGTATAAGCTAGCTTACGCTCATAGAAACATGTACAATCTATAGCATAAGAGCTTGACCAGCTCAAAAATGTGAAAAATTTACAATGCCTAATAATGTACAACAAGAGCATTTGCCTCTGGCTCGCTTGAAATTTTTGAATCTATAGACTAACTATTGCTAAAAATGTTTTTGCCTCACCAAGGTCACTAGTGTGTGTTGATCTTATCCTGGCATGCCCTCAACACATGTTTGAAATGCTTTTGCTTGGTCGTGACTAGTGCTCACGTTGGACTCATGTTGCCAGTGTGACCTCAGCGTGACCTTAACGTGACCTGGGAATGAGTAAGCTGGGATGGTACATTTCACACCAAATATTGATTTTTTGAGACCTATATTTCAAGTGTAACTACTACATGCCCTTGGGGATGACTTGCAAGCTAAGTCTGAGCCTGTTTGTGCCTTGATCTAGGTCATTTTGGGAAACTCATGCTGGGCTCATGCTATCAGCATGAGCTAGGCGTGACTCTAGCATGGCCTCAGTGTGAGTGCTGAAAATGGTGTACTTTCAGGCTTGAAATCAAAATTATGAGGGCTCGGACCTAGAGAAATCATTAGTGGACCTTTTGGGTGACTTTTACCTTCAAAATCAAACCATTTTGATGCTATTTTGGGGATTTTTTGGGTACTCATGCTGGACTCACGCAGCCACCATGACCTGGGCATGAGTGACTAAAATCGCATGTTTTTGAACCTAAAAACTAGGATTCTGGATGCTTGGTCTTGAGGTATTCATTAGTGGACCTCAAGGGGGCCTTGTACCTTCAAAATTAGACCATTTGAACATTTTTTAAGTGTGTTTTAAGTTACTCACGCTGGACTCATGCTGCCAGCGTGACTTGGGAGTGAGCGATGAAAATGAACATTTTTGGAGCTGAAATCTAAAGTTCTAAAGGCCAAAACTTAGATAAATCATTAATGGACCTTGAGGATGAATTGTATCCTCAAAATAAAACCATTTTGATGCTATTTTGGGGTTGTTTTAAGTTACTCACGCTGGACTCACACTGCCAGTGTGACCTGGGCATGACCTTAGCGTGAGTAGCAAGATTTGTGCGATTTTGACTTGAAATCTTGGATTTTGGATGCTGAAACTTGGAGTAGTCATCAGTGGGCCCCAAGGGGACCTTTCTCATTCAATTTAGGACCATTTTTACCTGATTTGAAAGCTATCAGGGTTGGTCATGTTGAGGGCAGGCTAGCTTAACAGCATGAGCAAGCTGGCTTGACCAAGCTGGGTGTGAGTTCCATGCCTTAGTCAAGTTTTTCCTCCTGAATGAAAAAAAGGGCTTGAGTCATTCTTGTTTGAAAGTTTTAAGATAAAATTTTGTGGAGTTTCATTGGACCTTATTTGTTGATGTCTGGAGGAATCCATCCAAGAGGTGTCGACAAAGAAGTACAAAACGCCGTGAACAACCAAGTATCAAGCATTGTCCGTTGGCCCTTGGCTGGATGTCATCGCACCGTTTTCAAAAGTACATTGGATTGAGGGGAATTTAGTTTAGACAAAGAAGGTTGTAACTAGGGGGATTAGGGATTGATCAAAGGATGTCATTTTTTTAACTGTGGAAGAGGTATGCTCTCATGCGAACGATCTAGTTTTTTTGTCCTTGTCAATAGCTAATGTATAGCAGACTTGGAGCCAAGGCATGGGAGATGTGTTCTTTGGAGAAACGGGACCCTTGTGTCATGTTTAAGGGATCCCGTTGTAAATAGCCAAAGCCATGCAATGATGTGCAACATGATCATTTGAGACACGAGTATTTTTTCAAAGACAATTGCCTTCTCGCCTAGGGCTTGTATGAGAAGAACCAATGGTCTTTAGTCTATGATGTCAACGGGGTCATGAAGACCTTTTCTAGGCATTTCGCTCTTTGACATTATTTTTTTTCTTTTTTTGGTATTTCTATTTTATTTTATTTTTTATTTTTATTTTTATTTTTTAGAAGAGGTTGCTTTTTGTGCCGTACTGATGCTCACATGCTTATGTTTGTATCATGTGCTATGCATTGTGTTTTGCGTTGCAATTTCTTAGAGAATTACAGTGTGTGACAGTGTATCAAGAGCTTCGGGTGAGTAGGATACAATGTATCCAGGGGATGCAATTGAGCAAGATAAGGGGGCATGGTGGGGAATAGGGAATGTATCAGGGGTCAAGGATGTACTTATGAATGGATTGATTAACTCGGTTGCGTGCGTTAGGAAGAATGTGATACCCTGTCGCCATGGTGAAGTGCATCTATGCATGAACCCCTCAAGCGTGTCATCCTACAAACACAACTCTAAGAAGACAAGAAAAACACAAATGATTCAGTTTGCTAAACACTTTAAACTTGAATGTAGCCGATGGAGTGGTGCCATCATGAGGAGTTTCAAGGCAAACAAAATCTTGAATAGCATTAGTTTCATCCAGGTCTATGTGACAAATTAGGCGGTAGGTTTTTAGTGAGCATGTATAGCCAACTACAGTAGCATGTCTTTTCAAATAACACCAGGTTGTTGATGACATCACCAGTTTATAGTCTTAGTGGACTGTTGCGGGTTAGTTTCACGTTGTAACCCCTTGGACGGTGCCAGTTTAGCATCGTAGTGGATGGTGAAGTGCCAGTTTATAGTCGTAGCGGACTAGAAAGAGGCAAGCTAGTTTATAGTCTTGGTGGAATCTGGTGGAGAAGCATGGTAGTTTAGTGTCATACTAGACAAAGCTCTATGGTGTCAATTTACTGTCATGATGCCAGGACGTTCTGTCTTGCTAGTTTTAAGTCATAGCTCCAGGACTTTTCTATGGTATCAATTTTAGGTCATGATGCCAGGACTGTCTGTGCTAGTTTATAATCATAGCAGACTATCTGTGCTTACCTTGCTTGTTTAAGGTATGATGCTGCATGCATGGTCATGTTGTGTGTCTGTAAGATCCTACAAAAATCAACTAGGAAGAAAACAACATCAAGTGACACTTGCTGTACATAGAGTTAGAATGTATGAATGAAAGAAAAGAAATGCAAAAATTGATAGTTTTAGACCATTCTGGGTTGTAAGCTAGTTTAAGGCCTTTTCGGGCCATGTGTTTTTTGTGGTTTTATGTTTTTCAAATACAATGTGTAAACTAAGTTGACAAATGTGTAAACAAATAAAAATGTATGATCTAAGTGAGTGGGAAAAATGTAAACGCATAAGCTAGTGCAATGTAAAAAAAGTCAAAAATGCATGTCAAAGGGGTAGGTAGAAGGTAGGCAAGCATCTAGTACATTTTCAGCCAAGGAAGAATCTTGGTCATGCAGTTGCTTCCTAACTAGGCATGGATTAGGGAGCATGCAAGGTTTAGGATCCTCTGGGGGGCTGTCGGCTTCAACCACTCGTTCGGGTGTGTTAGCCTTAGGCGTTACGTTTGTAACGACAGAAAATGTCGGCAGCTGGAAATACCAACCGCTATTCCGGCGTACACAGTTTTAGCCACGGATCCGCGCGAGGGCTAAGCTGGAAAAACGAATCCGCAGCGCCCTGAACGGTCTTGTCGATCATACAGGGACTTACGGGTCAGTAAAAGCGGTGACGATTACGGATTTTTGCGTGACGTGATTTGTTGCGAGAGATCGTAAAACGGGGAGACAACGACGTAGATAGATCGTTATGAAGATATCGCTAAAACGCCGGAAAGATGCTAATCGGGAGAGAAAAACGTATACTTCGCAAAGATCAAAGATCTATGTTTCAGTGCTGGATCAGATATATGCTTCCGTGTATATTACGTTACAATCGGAGAAAACCCCCAACAACTGGATACAAAATGAGTGCAAAACAACAAGAAAACTGTGTGGACAGAAATCTGATCTACCTTGTAGACCCAAAGCCTAGGTGCAGGAATGGTCAAGCTCTGAAGTCTGTCGATCTTTTGAATGATAGAACCTGCTAACTGGGCGAGACGACTCTGCAAATCCTGTTCTGCTTCTTTGCTTCGGGTAGATCTGCTGCTAAGACTCAGGCGTGCTGTGTTCTGTTTCTGCTACAAGATCATGTTTGCAGCGGTTACCAAAAGGTTGCTCTCGTTTCTCTACTCAAGGCGATAAATGTTCCCTTGCTCAGAAAATGCTCTTGTCCTCTTGATCTGTTGTCAACCAAAAGCGATCAGTGCTCTAGTGCTCTGGTTTGTCAACTTGCCAACTTGCTCTTGTCTCCTCCAAATTTTCCCCCTTTGTGTATTTGTCAGGTGGGGTATTTATAGGCCGTGACACGTGCAACCCTGATGATGTGGGTCCGAATGTCGCGGATCCTGTTGGCGCGATTCTTTTAAGTCGAACTGCGACTACGCACAACATGCTCATCGAACTGCGACTACGCACAACACGCTCGTTTGCGTGCTGTGCGTGTAAAGAGCAGGCCCATGGGCGTATCTCGGCTGTGTTTGCGCTCATTCGCTTTGTGTTGCGTGTATGAACGCACTGACGCAAAAACAATGAGTTCAAGATCGTTTTACGCTCATCATGCAGCTGTGCGTGGCAAAGCGTAAATACGACGCACGCTCACCACGCAGCCGCGCGTGGTGAAGCGTAAATGTAATATACGCTTACTACGCAGCCATGCGTGGTGAAACGTAAACCAAGTCTTAACTTACGTTCATCACACCACTGCGCGTGATAAAGCGTAAAATGCATAACTTACGCTTACCACGCAGCAGCGCGTGGTGGAGCGTAAGGAGCGTGCAACTTTGAATCATGACCCACGCACTGGTACGCACCACTGCGTAACGAGCGTATAGGCCACTTATGTTATGCGCCGCAAGAAAAAGTGCCAACTCTTCGTACCTTTCTGGATTTTGCCCTCAACTGTTTCGGAGCTTATTACGCTCATCATGCTACCGCGCATGATAGAGCGTAAACTTGTCCTTGAACAAATTCGCTTTTAGCCGTCTTGGAGCCTATTACGCTCATAACGCTGCCGTGCGTGATAGAGCGTAAACTTGTCAGTAGCCAAATTTATCTTTAATTGTCTTGGAGCCTATTACGCTCATCACGCTGCCGTGCGTGATAGAGCGTAAACTCGTCCTTAGAAAAATTCGAGGCGCGTTCCTGCTCAAATTACGAATCTTCGCCTGAGGCCGACCCGTAATTTTCACGGTGTTTCAATGGCCCCTCTTTGTTGACGGTTAGAGGGCTTACCCGAAAAAACGTCGACAAAGAATGCGAAACACCGGATTGGTAGAAGCAAGAACAACGTGCATCCATGACTACTCATGCGCGGCTCTGTTTTCGTAAAAGGAAGGTTGGCGAGTATGAGAGGAAGAGTGCAACTGGAAACAGGTTTGGGGAAGATGCAAACGGTGTTTTTATTTATGTTAACAGGAATGCTTTCAGACGAGCGTTGCGAATCAATCTGAGATATCTCTGTTACAATTGCAGCAGGAATGCGTACAGAAGGAGCATTACGCATCACTTTCTGCGATGTCTCTGCTAGCGTGAGTGTGGAAAATGAGGATTTGCGTATATGAATGCTACGTATGGGAATTGGGTGGTGGGGAAGAAGGAAACAAGGATCAAGGGTAGACGCGTGTCGGGAAGAAATGTGCAAAGCTGAGTGGGTGGGCAAACCTGGGCAGCCATTTCAACACGCTGTTGTACTTCGCCGCTCAGATGAACACACCTTTGAACGACATCCTCGAATTTAAGCAGCTTGCAACCACAAAAGAAAACAGAGGATGCCATTGCTTATGGAGAAAAGACGGAGTTCTTGGAACCCATGCTTTCTGATGTTAGCCGGAGCAAACGAACTGCAAACGTCGAGCTGGAGCACTTGGGCAGAGCAGCCAATCCTGATGATTCGGCGCTGCATACCTTCGACAAAAGGCATCAGATGCAGTGCAGCTCACTGGTTGCATCGGGAGCCGACCAGATGAATTTGTGAAGCCGGCGCCCGATAGCAATGATTGGCGAAGACTCCTGGGGCCGTGACCAACGAGGATTTCGTTGGGGCTCCCGCTAACGAGGCTAAAGTCCCAGAGCTACTTCCGCCGCGGCGGACGCGGTGGCGGCATCTCCGAGGGATCAGTAAGATGCCTCTGTGACTGTCCGAGGAATCAGTAAGATGCCGGAGGGTGGGGACGCCGGAACTGTCTCAGCGTCCCACCCGGTCGGCCGTGCAGCTGTATCGGAGATGATCACGCTCGCTTGATGTGCCTGAGTCCCAGTTTTGAGTCCTGGTAGACTACTGTTACTGATTTTAAGTCTCAGCGGACCATGGTCCCATTTTAAAGTCCGAGCGGACTGAGAAGCGCTAGTTTTACGTCGTAGCGGACGGTGGTAAGGCTGGTTTATGGTCTCAGCAAACCGTGCTGTGGATGTCAGTTTCATGTCATGACCCAGGGACAAATCTGTGCTGATTTTACGTCTCAGCAGACGGCTACTTACCTGTGCCAGTTTAGCGTCGTGGCGGACGTGTGTAAAAGGTGCCAGTTTTTCGTCTTGGCGGACCTGTACAACATTGCCAGTTTTACGTCGTAGCAGACGATAACCACTTGCCAGTTTAGCGTCGTGGCGGACGCGTAGTGCCAGTTTAACGTCGTAGCGGACGTTTGATGCCAGTTTAACGTCGTAGCGGACGATTGATGCCAGTTTAACGTCATAGCGGACGATTACCGTCATACCTGCTGTTGACACTATCGTTGCTGCTAGATGAAGTACCGCTTTAGATACACATGATTCAAAGGATTTGCTAACTCGTTGCCGTTGACGTCTGCCAATTTGAATGCTCCGTTGCTGTATGCATCGGTTACCAAAAAAGGGCCTTCCTAGTTTGCAGAGAACTTGCCTACTGGTTCGCGCACAGCCTTGAGAACCAAGTCTCCTTTCTTGATCGGACGCTGCTAAAGGTTGTGATGATGCTTTTGTCTCTGTTTGTCCTGATATTTCTCAATTGCCTCAAGAGCCTGTATCTGCTTCTCTTCCAATGACTCCAAGTCCATTATTCGAGCCTCGGTGTGTTGAGTCTCATTTATAATGGTGGAGAGGACCATTCTCAGAGAAGGAATTTGCAACTCCAGAGGTAGCACCGCCTCAGATCCGTAAACTAGGCTATAGGGCGTACTGCCTGTAGCTGTTCTACAGGTAGTACGATATGCCCATAGCACGTAGAGGATCTGCTCATGCCACCGCCTTTTGTTGCCGTCGAGCATTTTCTTGAGTAAATTGATTATTATCTTGTTTGATGCTTCAGCTTGACCATTTGCCTGCGGTAAGATTGTTGCGTGTACAGGTGCTATTGACGAGTTATGATTATTACAATAACGTTTGTGTAATGTCTTGCGTTTTGACTTACAGTCCGGGAATCTCGGGAGATTACCCTAACAATTTCCGACCGCGAGGCGAGAGATGTCCTCTTCCGTTATGGGGACATCAAAGAGGCACAGTGTTGGCTTGGCCACTCAGCGGCCCCAGCTGTGGTGGTGACCAACCTCCAGACCGCAGGGCTGCTACACCTGTTCTTAGCCGCCACCCCCGACGTTCCCGCCAGCGAGATGATCGGCTTGGTGGACTCCTTTAATGCGAGGGCCGACCGTTTCAGCACGCGCGCGCACAACGTGCGTGTGAACTTTGACATTAACGCACAGGTCTTCTCAGACCTGTTTGGTGTTCCCTCCAGTGGCCTTCCTGTAAACGTGAAGGCCCAGAGGGGCGTCAAAGTGGAGGCGCTTCTTCAGGAGTGGGCCAGAATCCCTAAGGATACGAAGGGATTCCCCTGTGAACAGTTCGAGCTGCCAACTGCCAAAATGCTGTATCCCCTTTTTCGGGCCCGTACCTTCCCTAAAACCCTCTCGCAAGCGCGGTACTTTTTGGTGGAACAGACGTGTATTATGCGAGAGGTACTGGAGGAGGGAGCCCGTTTCGACTGGGGCAGTCATCTCGCCAAGGGTTTGCGGAGCGAGATGGTCAAGGTTCGCGAGAAGCTGGAGTCTCGCTTCAACGTGCACCATGCCTTTTTTATAGCTGTCCTCCGGTGGTTTGCGGAGTATTTGGTCGTCCAAAAGAATGGGGTCTGGGTACAGCAGGACCGAGACCAACTGTCCAAACCCTGGATCGCCCACATCCTCAACACTACCTGTGGGCAGGATCCGCCGGAAGGGATCGGAGAGTCAATGTCCGTGACTACCAAAGGCATGACGGCACCCCGAGTGCGGGGTCTCGACAGTGTAGGCGGGATAATGCCTACTTACACTGGCGATGCCTCGTGGGGGAAACGCTTGGCCGAGGAAATCGTGGAGCCTGCAGCTCGGCGGAAGAGGCTCCGTGTGGCTGAGATCCCTGGAGGCGAAGCTGGCCACACCGTAGGGCTCACGGTGCAGCGGACTAAGCCTCCGCCTGGTAAGTATAAAGACTGCATACACAATTTTTAAGTTTGACTAGTGGAATTATGCTCTAACGCGTGAGGATGTAAACAGCAAAGAAGACAGGTCGACTGACCCCTGAGACAGGGGCAATGGTGTTAAAGCATGGAGAGGGGGCCTCGATTTTGGAAACAAAGGCCCCAGCTACTAGCACACGTCGTGCGCAGCCTTCAGCACATGGGGCAGCCCCAGCTACGGGTGGGAGCCGCGTACAGACGGGGGAGGAGGCTCCTGCTACTGGAACAAGAGACGCACAAACCCCAGTGCGTGAAACGGCAAGGAGTAGGGAGAATGTTGACGACGTTGCCACTGTTACCGGCAGAGGTAATGAGCGTATGTTTTTGTTTTTACAGGTTTTGCAAGAATCTGTAGACAGGTAATATCTAATCGAGTATGTTATAGGGGAAGGAGATGTCTCAACGTCCGCTGCTGTTAACGAAGCGTGGAGGGATCTCCCCGATAAGTTTGCCTTCATGGAAGGCGTGATTAACGACATGATCGAGCGTCTCGAACGCTCCAACCCTGGTGCTGGTAAGCTAATAGAAGCAACTGCATAATGTCTTAATAATCTGTCATCTATCTTGATATTTATTTTCTGTCAGGAGCTCACCTCCGATGGGACCCCGCGGAGCCCATTGACCTGGACACAGCAGAGCTTCCATCTGATGGGGCAGTCGTGCCACGCAACATTTATGACGCAATGCGTAAATGTGCGTTACGCTCGACACGCTCTGTGTGGGAAAGCAAAAATATCAACGAAGCCCTATGGAAAAAACTGCAGCGATTAGAACAGAGGGTCGAGTCCTTGACTAAGGAAGTTGAGGACCTGAGGGCGCGCTACGAGTTCCTACAGGCTCGTGTGATCGATGACGAAGACTGGCGTACTACTATGATTGATCACTCCTGTTATTGGACAGCGATCAGGAACAACGTACAAACCAGCTGAGCGTTAGTCGAGCAAAGGATGCAAATAGAGCTCCTTGCTCAGAAGAGCCGAGACTGGAGGGACTACTGTGCGGGTGTTCAAGAATGGGGGCAGAAGGAGAAAGACCATAAGCACATGTACAAAAGGGAGAGCACCGCCTACAGGAAACGATACCGTGAGTCTGCTATTAAAGCATGGTCTCTGGAGGTCTTTGTGGACACCATCAGAGCGTACGAGGCCTTCAAGAAGTTTGAAGAACAGGTGACGGTCACTGCCTCTCCAGAGAGAGCAATGGTCTTTCCTGGGAATCAAACTTCAATCCCTACCTTCTACCCAGATCCTCCCGCTTGGAGCAGCGTGGAGAAAGGAAAGGTAAAAGAAGGGATGGCTTTGGGCGAGGATGCGTGGTAGGACCTAACAGAGGACGAAATCATGAAGCGTTTGTGGGCTGGCCTAGATAAGCTTCCTTTTGCTGCTGAAGCTGGGTCATCTCGGGTAAGTTTACACATGGCTTAGCCAGCGCGTTTTCAGACATAATGTTTCCTGTTCTAATTTGCTTACGCTATTTATGTTTCAGATACCAGAAGGTGGAGAACATCCGCCCATTGAGGGGCTGGAGGAGGAAACTATGGAAGCAGAAGCGGAACACGACGAAGAGCGTCTTCTGGTGGAGCCAGCGTTAGAAGGAGAGTCTCATGAAGAGACAATCTTTCCGAGAGGGATACTTCCCAGAAACGATGACCTACTGGAGGACGACCTTTTGGGTTTAGACTTAGAGTTGAAAGACACGGGTGATAGTGGCGGTATGGGTCATGCATGATTGTGTTCTCTGGCATCATGTCACAAATATTTTGAAAGACAAAGACGCTATAAAGTTTGATTGAGTATTTTATCATGTTTTCTTTGTTACTTGTTCTGTTGCCTTAGTTTAAGGCCATTATGGGCCGAAAGCGTGAATAGTTTAAAGCCGTTGCGGGCCAATGCGTAAGCACGTACATAATGTAATCGTGCGTAAATGCCAGAATAGAGGTGAGTGGAAACTACTAGTTTAAGGTCATTGAAGAGAAAAAAAGCTAGTTTAAGGCCGTTGCGGGCCAATGCGTAAATTGAAAAGAAAAAAGCTAGTTTAAGGCCGTTGCGGGCCAGTGCGTAAATTGTAAACTGATGAACTAGTTTAAGGCCATTGCGGGCCAATGCGTAAATTAAAAAGAAAAAACTAGTTTAAGGCCGTTGCGGGCCAGTGCGTAAATGCGTCACAGAATGTAACTCTGGACGTTGCGTAAAGTAGTAAATGCGTAACATAGGCGAAGGCAAAAGGCGAAGCGTAAAAGGAAAAAGGCAAAATGTAAAGCGTGAAAGGTATAAAAGCTCACAGACATAAGGCACATAGACATAAGGAAACTATTGACTGATAGATACGCTAACTTACATGGACGCACGCTGGAGAGCTTCGTTCAGCTATCGGCACGCAACTGCCTCTTAACATTTTTTATGTTAACGGCTGCGTAAGGGCGAGGAGGTTTACAGTTCGACTCCTCTACGCTATCATCCGGGAATGGCAGGTTAGCCCAAGCTAAATCGTCAGCGTTGTCATTGCTCTGTTTAGGGGCTTGGAGAGGGGGCTGGTCATCAGCCGTTTCGATCTCTGAACCCCGCTCTTCCTCAATGTTACTAACGGTCCTAGGAGTGATCTCGTCGCCGCGTATAATAACCTCCCCCCCAGCGTAGGGCAGGTGTATCTCCTGATGGATAGGTGATGAGACCGCCCTCAGCTGAGCTAACCACGACCTCCCTAAGATCAAGTTGAAGCCTGGCATCTCCTCGACGACTAAAAATATGGCTTCCGTGGGGAATTGATTCCCCGCCACGAACTCAATATGCACCGTCCCCTTGACTTGGACCCGTGTTCCATTGAATGATTTTACACAGGCCGTCGTTGTGGGCGTGATCTGGTCGACCAAACACAACCTATCCACAATAGGATAGGGAACGACATTAGCAGCCATGCCATCATCCACATGCACCCTCCGGATCCGGTACTGGCCGACCCGAATGGTGATGAACATGGGCTCCGTTGTCACTTGACCTTTTTCTGGATCATCTTTAACAGACTCATCCAAAAAGGTCAGCGAGGTGGGCTTAGGTTGTTCAGCTTCAGGAGGAAACATAATAGCGTGTATTGCTTCCTCTTCAGCCGGCAAGCTGGCATCCACAGATATGGACGTCAACATGCGTACCATAGCCTCGCGGTGTTCTCGAGAAGTCATTAAGAGGTCATACAAGCTCATCGTTGTGTTTTTCTGCTTCAGAGCTTGCTTAACCTGCGTGAACGCGTCGAGGAGGTCCTTCTCCCGGCAGGTTGGTTTATCCCCCTTACTTTCCTCCATCCGGCCCAAGAGACGAATCTCGCGAGGCGGGATGGTGTCAGAAGAGGGACTATTCATCTTCCTACAGGAGGAGGGCTGCTGTGTTTCTGTGCTTTTGTCATGCTTCTGGGGCGTGGTCATAGGCACAGAGGCCAGGGGCCTAGGCTTCGGGAAGCCGAGCGTAGGAATGTTTTCCTCCTTCCGCTTAGGAGGCGATGCGTGACGGTACAGGTTGGAGGTCTGCCCCTGCGTGAGGGGAGCAGCCTGTGGTCGGGGTGCCCTAATGATGAAGGGCGCTCTCGGTGTGGGCACAGACGAAGCTGCGGCTTGGGCTGTAGCGTGTGACTAAGGCCGTACCTGAGAAGGCGCCCGTATAACTAACGGCGGCCGTGAGGCCCCACCTGCTGCCGAAGGAGTAGTTGCCCCCCTTGGTGAGCTGGCGGGCACACGCAAAACAAAAGGTTGCTTTGGTGGCCCTTTACGCTCATCGTCCGTACTTACCACAGTGATTGTATAAGGATCGTAATTTGCGTTTAACGGATCCTTGTATACATGTAATGTCTGGTTATCTGGACGTGTGGGGTTACTGCTGTCTAGTGTCAGATGACCTTCGTCGATCATGCGTTGAATATCATCTTTCAACGCCCAGCAGTAATCTGTGTTGTGACCACACATCTGGTGGTAGTCACAGAAACGGTCCAGCCTGAAGGATCTAGGAACTGCCAGCTCATTAGGCAGAGCTAAAGAGGGGTCCTTCAGCAATTCACAGTTATGTCTGTGACGCTTCAGGGCCTCCTCGGACACCTTCTTAGGTTAAATGTGTCCTGCCGCCAACAGTTGTTTTAGCAATTCCGAATGCTTCACTGGGAGAGCCGCGTATTTTGAGCGGTCTTTACGCTCAAAATTCGGCTTTGGCTGGGGGGCTTGTTCAGGGGCAGCCGTGGCTTGGCTGGTGCCGGCACCAGCCGTGGCCTCAGGCGGTGTTGTTGTTGGAGTTTTCTTGTTTTTGTTCTTGGCACTCTCAGTCAATGCCGCTACTGTAGTGGTCGCTGCCTTACCTTTGTCCTTGGCCTTGTTGTGCGTGTTCTTGTAAGCGATGTACGCCGGGTCTTTGCTAGCCTCCGCAGCATCTTGGATGCTCCGGACCTGGGCGAAAGCCTGACGTATGTCTCCAGGGGAAAGATAATACAGCTTGGACTTGATGAAGTCATTGACTGCTCCCTTGAATATAGCCAACAGGTGGAAGTTCGCGATCGGGTCACGGATCTCATTCAAGGTAGCGTTCCAACGCTGTATAAACTTTTGGACTGGCTCGAGCGGGTCCTGTTTCACTCCCATAAGCTGCTCCAATGTGACTTCCGGCTTCACGTTGTATCTAAATCAGGTCACAAATTGGGTCAACAGCTCTTCCAAAGTTGAAATGGAAGAGCGTGGGAGAGCTCGGTACCAGTCTAAAGCCTTCCTTGTTAAGGACATCGCAAAGACTCTGACCAACGTATGTGGCCACTATTGCAGCAACAAGGATTCGGATCTAAAAGTGGCCAAGTGCGTGTTGGGATCCCCCTCCCCATTATACTTCGTAAAATGTGGGAGGGACATCCCTGGAGGCAATGACAACACGGGGACCACTGGATTAATCAGATCATCTTGATAGAAATCCGTAATCTGAATGGTGTCAGATCCAGCGGTCTTGAGGCGTCGCACCTCCTCGGTAAGCGTCTAGATAAGCTGGAATGCTTGATCCAGACCTATTGCAAGAGGCGGCTGTGCAGCAGGCATAGGCGCGGGGGGTTGGACTGGGTGAACAGCCCCAGGAAACTGAAGCGCAGGAGGTGGTTGGCTAACAGCCGGTGGGGCATGGGTCCGTGCAGGCTGGGAGACCTACGAAGGCCCCCACCCACCGGTTCGAGACACGGGGTTAACTGTTGCCTGCTGCGGGGCATAATGGTAGGTGTAGCGAGGAAGCACCCGTGAAAATTGTGCCGCTGGTGCTTGCGGGGGTTGGGGATCGTAAAAGGCAGACGAATATTGTTGCACAGCAGGATCGGTCCATTAACTTGTCGCAGGGTATTGAACAAAGGGTTGCTGTGGTATGGTCAGAGTATTTTGCTGAGTTGGCGGGGGCAGCAACCTTTGCGCTGAGCGAGTCGTCGCTATAGTGTGAACCTGTACCTGAGGAATGGGCTGAGGCGTAGTGGCCGCCGAGATCCCCGCTGGGATGCCGAGTACGTGTTGGGACGGGCCCGCTTCTGCATCATGGCGCAGTGGTTGTGTTTGCCACCCGGACAGCTGCGTCTGGGCTAGCGGAAGACCAGAAAGTTACGCCTGCGCAGTTGCAGCTGGGTTAAGAGAGGCTGCCTCGCCGTCAAAAGGAAACAGCGGGTCTTCTTGTGTGTGGAGGGGCAGAGTATGGAATGAATTCTCGGACATGGCCGCGAATTCGTCCTCTGCGTCTTCCTCCCGCTGGGGTTCCACCACAGGTTGTGCAGCCCGGCCTCTGGCCATGATCAGCCGAGAGATAAGCTCGTTATGGTGCTCGGTTAAGGGGATTATATCGTAGACTGTTGGCTTGAAATCGTAACCCCCTCGGTGGAGCGCCTCGAAGTTTCGTTTTGCCTCAAGGTCGGCTCGGCTGAGAGCCAACCTTGCTTGGATCTTGACATAAATAAAGTTGTAGTCTTCAGGAGTTATGACCGTGAAGATTGGATCTTTCCCCTGAAGCCTTAATGAACGGCGCAAGTGTCCCTGAGGACCGGTTGCACCGGTGGCTGGCCCTACGGTCGCTGTCGGGTTCACGGGCGCGACACCCGGATCGACAACGGTCATGGCGGTTGTGGCTGTTGTGTTTGAATAGTAGGAATCCATAGATCAAGGATGAAAAGTGACTGAATATCGAATCTGAAAGAAAGAAAGGTTGACAAACAAGACAAAAGGCTTTCTACCCTACCGGATTTCAACGAAATCGTCTTTGCAACCGATCTATACCACACGATTGGCCTTAGACCTCCTTAGAGGTATTACGTCTACAGCCTAGGGTATAGATCTCTAAACAGGGTTACCCAAAATATTCGGATCGGAGCCTGAAGGCCCTCCTTCTAGCGCCAGAAAACTGTAACGATAGAAAATGTCGGCAGCTGGAAATACCGACTGCTATTCCGGCGTACACAGTTTTAGCCACGGATCCGCGCGAGGGCTAAGCTAGAAAAACGAATCCGTGGCGCCTTGAACGGTCTTGTCGATCAGACAGGGACTTACGAGTCAGTAAAAGCGGTGACGATTACGGATTTTTGCGTGACGTGATTTGTTGCGAGAGATCGTAAAACGGGGAGACAACGACGTAGATAGATCGTTATGAAGATAACGCTAAAACGCCGGAAAGATGCTAATCGGGAGAGAAAAACGTATACTTCGCAAAGATCAAAGATCTATGTTTTAGTGCTGGATCGGATATATGCTTCCGTGTATATTACGTTACAATCGGAGAAAACCCCCAACAACTGGATACAAAATGAGTGCAAAACAACAAGAAAACTGTCTGGACAGAAATCTGATCTACCTTGTAGACCCAAAGCCTAGGTGCAGGAATGGTCAAGCTCTGAAGTCTGTCGATCTTTTGAACGATAGAACCTGCTAACTGGGCGAGACGACTCTGCAAATCCTATTCTGCTTCTTTGCTTCGGGTAGATCTGCTGCTAAGACTCAGGCGTGCTGTGTTCTGTTTCTGCTACAGGATCGTGTTTGCAGTGGTTACCAAAAGGTTGCTCTCGTTTCTCTGCTCAAGGCGATAAATGTTCCCTTGCTCAGAAAATGCTCTTGTCCTCTTGATCTGATGTCAACCAAAAGCGATCAGTGCTCTAGTGCTCTGGTTTGTCAACTTGCCAACTTGCTCTTGTCTCCTCCAAATTTTCCCCCTTTGTGTATTTGTCAGGTGGGGTATTTATAGGCCGTGACACTTGCAACCCTGATGATGTGGGTTCGAATGTCGCGGATCCTGTTGGCGCGATTCTTTTAAGTCGAACTGCGACTACGCACAACACGCTCATCGAACTGCGACTACGCAGAACATGCTCGTTTGCGTGCTGTGCGTGTAAAGAGCAGGCCCATGGGCGTATCTCGGCTGTGTTTGCGCTCATTCGCTTTGTGTTGCGTGTATGAACGCACTGACGCAAAAACAATGAGTTCAAGATCGTTTTACGCTCATCACGCAGCTGTGCGTGGCAAAGCGTAAATACGACGCACGCTCACCACGCAGCCGCGCGTGGTGAAGCGTAAATGTAACATACGCTTACTACGCAGCCGTGCGTGGTGAAATGTAAACCAAGTCTTAACTACGTTCATCACACCACTGCGCGTGATAAAGCGTAAAATGCATAACTTACGCTTACCACGTAGCAGCGCGTGGTGGAGCGTAAGGAGCGTGCAACTTTGAATCATGACCCACGCACTGGTACGCACCACTGCGTAACAAGCGTATAGGCCACTTATGTTATGCGCCGCAAGAAAAAGTGCCAACTCGTCGTACCTTTCTGGATTTTGCCCTCAACTGTTTCGGAGCTTATTACGCTCATCATGCTGCTGCGCGTGATAGAGCGTAAACTTGTCTTTGAACAAATTCGCTTTTAGCCGTCTTGGAGCCTATTACGCTCATCACGCTGCCGTGCGTGATAGAGCGTAAACTTGTCCTTAGCCAAATTCATCTTTAATTGTCTTGGAGCCTATTACGCTCATCACGCTGCCGTGCGTGATAGAGCGTAAACTCGTCCTTAGACAAATTCGAGGCGCGTTCCTGCTCAAATTACGAATCTTCGCCTGAGGCTGACCCGTAATTTTCACGGTGTTTCAACGTTAGTTACCATAGGTGTACCACCAATAAACTCTTCTTCCAAAACTTGCGCCATGTCTATGTCATGGATACTCGAAGAGGAAGTGTTGTCACCATGGATGATAACTTGACCACCTTCGTATGGAAGGTGGATTTCTTGGTGGATGGGAGAGGAGATGGCCTTTAGTTTAGCTAGCCAAGGTATACCTAGAATCATGTTGAAACCTAGCATCTCATCTATGATAGTGAAATCTACACTAGTGGGGAATTGCTCTCCTACCACAAAGGCTAAGTTGATTGTACCTTTGGCTATGATACGTGATCCATTGAAGGATTTTAGACATGTGATTTTGGTTAGCTTGATTTCATCAACCAGGCCTAGCTTGTCGATGACAGAGTATAGGACTACATTTGTTGTTGCACCATCATCAACGTGCACTCTACGGATGGTGCACTTCCCAACACATATGCTAATGGATAGTGGAGTTGTAGTGACCTCCCCTCGTGCATGGTTGACTTTGATTGCATCATCGTGAAAGGTTATGGTTGTTGAACCCAATTCTTGTGGTGTAGGAGGTAACATTGTTGCACAGATGGATGCCCCATTTGCAGTGATGTCCTTTGTAATAGGAATGGAGGCCAAGACTTGGGCCAATGCTTGGTAGTAAGCAGACAAGGTCATAACCAGGTCGTACACAATAAACATTATGTTCTTTTGCTTAAGCATTTTTTTTCCTGGGTTAGCGCAGCTACAAAGTCCTTGTCATTAGCCGTTGTGTTGGCCTTGATTTCCTCCATGTGGTTGGAGAGATAGATCTCTTGTGGAAGAGACTTGGGCTTGGTTTGCTTGGCTTGTTTAGGGGTAATGGTCCCAGTGTTCAGTTGTTGTTTACTAGTTGTGGTCTTTACTTCGGCCATGGGGGTTGTGAGATGCTCGTTTGTCCTTTTGCATTGCCATTTGGTGGACCTACCCAGGTTGCTAGTGGGATTAACCCTTGAAGGAGGAGGGATCGAGATGTTGCCCACTATTAGGCTTTGGGTAGGTGAGGGGCCACCATGTTGTGGCACCTTGATGACAAAGGGTAGTTTAGGAGTTTTTGTCTGACTAGCTCGTTGTGGCACCTTGATGAAGAAAGGTTATTTAGTGGTTTTTGTTTCTATGTCATGCCAGTTTAATATCTTAGTAGATGACTCATGTCAATTTAACGTCTTAGAGGATGGGTGTTGTGGAACCTTGACCACAAAGGGAGGCCTCTTGCTTGTGAAGCTTGAGGAAACCCTTGTCTTGTTCAGAGGCACGCGGATCACAAAAGGTTGTTGCATGGGTTTGGGCTTGCCACCTATGCTAATTGAGTTTATGATATAGGAGGCATCATTAGTGTTGGATTGACTTGCCATGTCGATTGCTAACTAGCCTTATTCTATCATTTCCTGCAGCTCATCTTGCAGAGCACGATAGTTGTTTGTATTGTGATCAGCCATTTGATGGTAATGATAGTATTGGTCCAATTTAAAATGTTGTGGGACCAGGGGCTCATTTGGTACTGCTAAGGTGGGGTCCCTTAGTAGTTCATAGTACCTATCATGTTTTTGATGGGTAATCACCAACACATGTTTATGTTGGATCTGCCTGGCTTTCAAGAGTTACTCTAGTAGTTGAGAGGGTTGCGTCGGTAGTGGTGTATACTTTGAGAAGTCCTTATGCTGAAAGTTGGGCCTTGGGGTGGCCCCTACTAATGTACATGAGTTGGCACCAAAGTTGGTAGCTTTGTCAGCTAGGGCTTTGGGTTGCTTAGCTGTTGGACCCTAGTCGATTGCTTTTGTGTTTGCAGCCATTGTTGCTACTGTTGTGTTTTTCTTGCGAGTGTGTTGATTTTTGTAGGCCACATAAGTTGGGTCATTGCTTGATTGTGCTGCCTCTTCTATGTTTTTGATTTGGAAAAATGCCTGACTCAAAGTGCAAGCATTCAAATAATAGAGTTTTGACTTAATGAAATCATTCATGGCACTCTTGAGGATTGTAAGTAAATACATTTCTGGGATAGTCTTGTAAAGTTCGTTAAGGGTAGCACTCCATCTTTGGATGAAATTTTGTACGGGCTCCAATGGTGCTTATTTTATTTGGATTAGACTATCTAGTGTGGCTTTAGGCTTTAGGTTTTACTTAAAATGGGTAACGAATTAATGTAACAAATCCTCTAAAGAGGATATGGAGTTACGCGGTAGGGCTCGGTACCAGTCTAAGGCTCTTCCAGTTAAGGACATGGCGAACACACATAGGATTGCATGAGGCCATGCTTGAAGTAAGAGACACTCTAATCAGAATGTCACTAGGTGAGCATTCGGATTTGCCTCTCCGCTATACTTGGTCAGTTGTGGCAGTGAAATTCCTTTTGGTAAAGTTAATGGTGGCATTGAAGAGCTAATTAGATCATCTTGATATAAGTCCAACACCTTGAATTATTTAGTGTTTTTGATTTTAAGGAAATTTACTTCATCAATTAATGCTTACATCATCTTTCTAGCATCTGCCCATTCTTGAGCACTAGGTGGACCAATTGGTAGGTTAGATTGCGCGTGGTGATAGTTAGATTGTTGTGTGATTTGTGGGAAAGATGACTACTGGGTTATTGATGGTTGTATTTGAGGAACATTTATAGATGGAATTGCAATGAGTGGTATGCTGTAGTGAGCAGGTTGATGTTGTTGAATGAAAGGTGTGGGCCACTGCCCGATTACAAGTTGTAAGGAAACACCCTGAACCTATTGAGTTGAAGTAGTGAAGGGTATTCCTTGGATTTGCACTTGTTGTATGTAATGGATGCATGTAGAAGCGGGTATTACAAATGGCATCCCAATTATTTGGGGTCGGAAGGTTGCTCCCATATTAGCTTGAGAGGGGAGTTGTTGGGATTGTCCTTATGAGAGGGAGGATAAAGTGGTAATTGAAGGAATAACAGGGATGGGCATATTGAATTGGGTGTTGGTCGTAGGGAAAAAAAGAGTGGGGGTGGGTGATTCCTATTGAGAAATAGGTGCTTAAGTATTTATAAATGCATGAAGAGGCATAGTCTCTCCCATGAAAGGGTGGAATAGTCAATTTGCATAGGTATGAGGACTGAGAGTGTGCTACAAATCCCCATGTTCAGATTGAGCCACAAAATCATCTTCCTCATCCCCATTTTGAGGCTCTACGATGGGTTGCCGCAAGGTTTGATTCATTGCCATGAGGAGCTGGGATATGAGTTCATGATGGGATTCAAAGAGGGGAATCACGTCATATGCTAAAGGGACAAAGTTATGGCCTCCCTTATAGATGAGTTCATAATGTTGTTTTTCTTCCATTTCCGTGCGATCAATGGGTAGGTTAGCTTGGATATTTACGCAGATGAAGTTGTATTGTTTTGGGTTGAGAATTGTATAGGCGGGGTCCTTCCCTTGTAACCTAAGTGACCGATGAGTTGGCCCTTGAGGGTTCATCTCCCCAATGTTGACTATGGGTTCAGTTGCGATCACAAGATTTGAGATTTTGACATTAAGTTTAGAAACTAACAATGCTACTTTGATATGATAAGATTCCATGTGTGTAACTGGCTTGACTGGATGAATGTTTGTAAGCAGTGTATGCAAGCTGAGATTGAGCAAGCTGAGCATATGCAAATTGAGCTTGATCAAGCCGAGCATATGCAAGATGAGATTGAGAAAGCCAGGCGTATGTAAGCTAAGCTTGTGGAATTTGGGCGTATGCAAGATGAGCTTGAGGAAGCCGGGTGTATGCAAGCTAAGAATGAGCAAGCTAGGTGTATGCAAGCTAAGCATGAGCGAGCTAGGCATATGCAAGTTGAGCTTGAGCAAGTTGGGTGCAAACATTAGCGTGAGCACAACCTGAACATGCATACACTAGCTTATGTTTAGTGTATGCAAGAGCAGCGTACGTGCAGCGTAAGTGCAACGCAACGTAGCATGTGTGAGTGATGTGTGTGCATAACATGTGTATGCCAGACGTGTGCAATAGTGTGTATACGCTGCATTGGGTTTTATAGGGTATGCTATTTTAGATTTTCATAGCGTCGGGATTTACAGCGTGTGTATGCTGTGTTGGGTTTTCATAGCGTGTGCACACAGTACTTAATATTTTTTGCATCTGTTATATAATTTATTACATTGGAAGCAACGTAAATTTTTCAAGGATTTAGTTCAATCGTGAACAGATTGGTATGGTTTAAGAAAGCTAAGCTTGCGTTCTACACCGGATCTGCACCATGCATGAAAGGTAACTGAATCAACTTTTTATCGGGATGGAAAACAAGGTTGCCCTCCTTCTCGCTCTAATTTTTATACTATCTGAAATCGTTAGCGTAAGGCTAGAGGAAAAATGAATGCCGAAAGATCTCTAGAGAGATACAACTGACCTTGCCTTTGCATGAGGGCAAGCTGGAAAAATGAAGGCAGAGTGCCTTGGATTGTCTGCAGGAAAATCAACCAAGGACTTCCTCAAGCGTAAGCTATGGCTTGCACTGGGGTAATCGTAACAAACGTAATAAGAATATGTAAACAGAGCGTAGATGTAATGTAAGAATGAACTAGCATGATGCACATGTAAAAAATGAACTAGAATAATGGAAACAACGCAATGAACCAGAATAATGTAAATAGCGCAATGAACTAGAATAATGCAAATAGTGTAATGGAAGGCAAAATACTGTACTATATTGATTTAAAGAATAAAGTGCACCAGTTAAAACATAGCTGCATTTGTAGATGGTAGGTCAAGCATCAAGCCTCGGGATGAAGGATGAAGCATTTGCAGATGCTCAAGTGCTAGGGATCATGTGCGCTCGAGTGTCCAAGGTTGCCAGTTAATGCTCTTTAGGTCATCCTTTTTGCAAAATTTCCAACCCCATTTATCTCAATGAATAGGATATTTATACATTTTTTAGGCTTGGGAGTAGGATTCATCAATGAGGTCAATGGCTATGAGATGAGATAAATATGGATCGCGTGACAGGTGTACATGGGCAGACTACGTTCTAGACCGGATACACTGTATCTTACAATTTGTTTTAGCTTGTGCAAGCTAGCTTATGCTCATAGAAACATGTACAATTTGTAGCGTAAGAGCTTGACCAGCTCAAAAATGTGAAAAATTTACAATGCTTGATAATGTACAACAAGATCATTTGCCTTTAGCTTGCTTGAAATTTTTGAATCTATGGATAGACTACTGATGAAAATTTTTTTGCCTCACCAAGGTCACCAGTGTGTGTTTATCTTGTCCTGACATTCCCTTAGCACGTGTCTAAAATTCTTTTTCTTGGTCATGACCAGTGCTCATGCTGGACTCATGCTGCTAGCGTGACCTAGGTGTGAGCAAGCTGGGATGGTACATTTCACACCAAATATTGATTTTTTGAGACCTTTCTTTCAATTGTAACTACTACCTACCCTTGGGGAGGACTTGCAAGCTGAGTTTGAGCCTGTTTTTGCCTTGATCTAGGTCATTTTGCGCAACTCACGCTAGGCTCACGCTATCAGCATGAGCTGGGCGTGACTCCAGCAGGACCTTAGCGTGAGTGCTAAAAATGGTGTATTTTAGGCCTAAAATTAGAATTCTAAGGGCTAGGACCTAGAGCAATCATTAGTGGACCTTTAGGATGACTTGTACCTTCAAAATTAGACCATTTTTACACTGTTTTGGGGATGTTTTTGGGTACTCACGCTAGACTCATGTTGCCAGTTTGACCTGTGCATGAGTGACCAAAATCGCATGTTTTTGAACCTTAAAACCAGGATTCTGGATGCTGGGACCTAAGGTATTCATTAGTGGACCTTGATGGGGCCTTATACCCTCAAAATTAAGCCATTTTAACACTGTTTTGAGGCTTTTTTAAGTTACTCATGCTAGACTCACGCTACCAGCGTGACTTGGGCGTGAGTGATGAAAATGAACATTTTTGGAGCTAAAATATGAAGTTCTAGAGGCTAAAACTCAAAGAAATCATTAATTTACCTTGAGGGGTAGTTGTACGCTCGAAATCAAAATTTTGTCGCTATTTTGGGGCTGTTTTGAGTTACTCACGTTGGACTCATGCTACCAGTGTGACCTGGGTGTGACCTCAGCGTGAGTAGCAAGATTTGTGTGGTTTTGACTTGAAATATTGGATTTTGGATGTTGAAACTTGAATTAGTCATCAGTGGGCCTCAAGGGGAACTTGCCCATTCAATTTAGGACTGTTTTGACTTGATTTGAAAGCTATCAGGGTTAGTCATGTTGAGGGTAAGCTAGCTTGATAGCATGAGCAAGCTGGCTTGAACAAGCTGGGTGTGAGTTCCATGCCTCAGTCACGTTTTGTCTCTTAAATGCCAAAAAGGGCTTGAGTCATTCTTGTTTAAAAGTGTTAAGATAAGATTTTGTGGTGTTTCAATATAGTGTTAATTTACTAAATTACTTTTAATAATTTAATGCCAAAAATTTGCATCTACATATGTATACTAATGCTTTGTTTTTTCCTGGTGGATGTAGGGTGCTATTGAAGCCTATTTTGATCATAGTGAAGCTCGTGGAAATTCTATGCTGCATGACTAAACCAATTCCTAACATGCCTGTGCCAAGTATGGGGGTGGGCCATTAGGTGATGTGGTTTTGGCTAGGGACTCTTGAGTTCATGGAATACTTGTTGTAGTAGTTTAGTGTGTTCATATGGTCACACTTGGTGGTGGAGGCTGCTAGTGCATCATGAAGATGTTTCTACTTGGGACTAACTACGGTATCTTGAGATTCATCTCAGATGAGTCTATTATAACCAGTGATGAGGCAGGTGGTTTGGGTAGAGGTCCTAGGAGCACTCAGTAGCTATCCAAAATATGACACTTTATGGGGTTTGGTTGCTACAATAAGATCAACACTATTTTTATCATGCTATAGGTGCACATCCTATTATAGAACCTACCTAGGACTATCTATTGTGCTAGAGGGTAAGGAATTTCATGGTTTTTGTAGCATTTTTTGGCTACTAGCCCATGTCCAATTACTAATGACTCATGACTAATGCTAGGTTTAGATTTGACAAGGAGGGTCGACATGATGAGGTGGATGCTCTAACCTTGACTTGTATTGCCCTAGAGGTATTTTCTTCTAGCCTAAATATTTGGGCTACTATGATTGAGTAGGTGGGGCCCAATCTAGAGGTCTACCATACCCGATACTCAAAAACATATGAGCAATGTAGTACGCATGGATGGTTGGACGAGGAGTGGGCTATTGGTGAGCTTAACACTGAGGAGATGGTTGCAGTGCTACCCCCGTCTCCCACCCTATTTGTACCACATAAACATCTATTATTTTGGCTTATGTGGTTGCTCATGTGCGCCTATTAGTTTGCCCTTGCATAATGCTAATGTTGTTTTTCCTTTGTTGTAATGGCAGTTACCTTACTTGAGGTAACAATGATTACCACAAGCTATACAGAGGCCACCCTCATCATCAAGTATGGAGATGTGAAGGATGCAAAACACTAGCTATGTCATAACATCCTAGACACACTGAAAGCTCAGCTCATGCATGTAGTATTGATGGGCCTATTTTGGCCCTTAGCGCAAGTATCCCAATGGCCAAAATGGTTACCACCATAAAATCTTTTAGTAGTGATGTCAGGAAATTTGTTACCTGTGTGTGCATCATGACAATAATGTTAGACCTCAACAAGGCCTTCTTCATTGACCTATTTAGCCTCACTACTCATGGCTTGATAATTGTCGATAAGGGCAATAGGAAGGTAGATCTCAAAGGGGAGATTGAGGATTGGTTTGGGGCCACTTAATCTCACATGGGTATACCAATTAAGGATATGTTTGTGCCCAAGATGTAATAGCTCTACCATCTATTCTACACTTGTGCCTTTCTAATGTTGTTGTTCCAAGGGAAGATTCTTGGGGTGGAGCAAGCACAGGTGATGAATGAGATGCTGTTAAAGGGTACAAGGTTTAACTTGGCTGCATATATAGCCACTAGCCTGCATGCAAAGATCTCTAGGCTATGGTTCAACCTCCAAGCAAGGTCCCACATCCACTTTGCATTCTTCACAAGGCACCTATGAAGGTTCATAGAGCTCTTGGTTGTGCATGATGATAGGTCATGGGTTATGTAGGATCATGAGTAGCTCTCCAAGTCATGGATTAAGAACATCTTCACAACTACATGTCCATAACAGGCCTTCTATTGCTACCTCTTATTTTTTGTAATTTTAGTTTTTATGATTTTTATGTGTTTTGATGGTTTTTATGCATGAAGGAAAATTCATTAAAGTAATAATGATAGAAATGTCAATTAAGCTATCAAATGCATAGGTGATGTAGATGGTAAGCTAAGTGATTAAACTAAATGCAAATAATATGCTACAATGCTAATGCAACGTAAATGGAGAGTAGGATATAGGGTGTGGGGAAGAAAATAGCAGGTAGGTTCCCAAAGTGCTTTCAGACTAAGGGGGTACATTAGCCACATAGTTACTTCCTAATCCGATGTGGATTAGGAGGTGTGTAGGGCCTAGATTGCACTATTCAGTAGTCTCCTTGACCCTTGCTTTCTACATTGAAGGAAAATTCTACCCACAGGGTGTCCTTTGGGAGGTTAGTGGCTTCTACTACCTCTTTAGGTGTGTTGGCCTTGTGTGTTTCATTGTCTACCGAAGGTGTGTCATCAAGGAATTCGACCTTCAACCCTTGCTCCATGTCTATGTTGTTGATAGCTAGAGGGGCAACATTTTCATTATGGATGATAACTTCACCACCTTCATATGGAAGGTGGATTTCCTGATGAACTAGGAAGGAGATTGCCCATAGCTAGGCTAGCGACAACCTATCCAATTTTAAGTTAAAATTGGACATTTCCTCTATGATGATAAATTCGACAGTAGTGGGAAAATGCTTCCCTACCACGAAGGCTATTATGATGGTACCCTTAATGATGATGTGTGGTCCACTAAAGGACTTCAAGCATGTGGTTTTCATTGGCTTGATTTGGTCTGTCAGGCCTAAATTATCAATGATAGTGTATTGAATAACATTTGTTGCTATCCCATCATCAATGTGCACCCTTCACATCTTTCATTGCCTGACACATATGGTGATAAACATGGCAGCTATTATGACCTCATCCTTCTTAAGGTTGACATTAATTTTCTTGTCATGAAATGCAAGGGGTATGGAACTTGATTCCTATGATGCAGGAGGTAACATCACAGTATGGATAGAATTCTCATCTGCTGGGATGTCCTATGTGATAAGAATCGAGGTTAGCATCTGTACTAGCACTTCATGATGGGAAGATGAGGTCATGATTAGGTCATAGAGGCTCAATGTTGTGTTCTTCTATTTGAGTATTTGCTTAACCTAGGCTAATGCATCCACAAAGTCTTTCCCATCGATTGCATTTTTATTGGCTTTTACTTCTTTCATACGCCTAAAGAGATCAATTTCATGAGGAGGTGCCTTGGGCTTTGTTGGCTTGGTTGGTGCTAGGACCCCAATGTTTGGTTGTGATATATTGGTGATGGTCTCTTTAGTTGTTTTGGCCATGGGCACTATAGATATAGAGACTGGTTTCGACGGACCAAGTGATCTTTGCTCTTGATGTTGCCTAATCATCCTATTTGTGAGACGCTCATTGGGCCTCCTAAGCTACCACCTAGAGGGACTGTTAATGTTGGTAGTAGGATTGGCCCTTAGATGGCAAGGAACCGATGCATTGCCCACTACCGGACTCTAGGTAGGTGGGGAGTTAGCATGTTGTGGCACCTTGACAACAAAGGGTGGCTGAACTATTGTTGTTGTGACATGTTGTGGGATCCTAACTATGAAGGGAGTTGTAGGTGGTTGAGGTGGAACTTTGATGATGAAAGGGGGCCTCAAACCCATAGGGGCCATGGAGGCCCTTATGCCACTAGAGGGCACATAGACCACAAATGGCTGCTACACTGGTTCTAGGTTGTCATCGATGCTAATATCATTTATGACATAACCTACATCGTCTACATTTAGAGGGTCCTTATACACCCTAATAGATTGGTTTTGAGGATTGATTATGTTTCTAACATTAAGTACCAACTTGCCTCTATTAATCATTTTTGGAGGTCATCCTACAAGGCTATACAAAAATTGGTGTTATGACTGAGTAACTAGTGGTAGTGGTAGAATCAATCTAGCCTAAAGTGTTTTGGGACTAGGGGCTCATTTGGGGCTACTGAGGTAGGATTCCTTAGGAGCTCACAATATCTATTTTGTCTTTTGTGGGTATCTTTGGGCATCTACTTGTACTAGATATGTCCAGCCTTTAGCAATTGATCCAATAGTTTTGAAGGTTTTAATTGTAGTAGGGTGTACTTGGAGTGATCCTTGTGCTCAAGTTAGACCTTAAGAGTAGCTTGCACTATGGCCACCAGTGACATGGTCTAGTTAGTTACTATAGTGCTAGGGTTGGTAATTTTATTATTAGCTGGGGCCTTGGGTGGCTTGGCTGTTGGCCTCGTGTTGGTTGTTTTAGCCTCATTGGCCATAGTTGCCACACTCGCATTTTTCTTTCCTTTGTTCTTGTCCTTCCTCACATGCACATTTTTGTAGGCCATGTAGATCAGGTCCTTGCTGGCTTCAACTACATCTTGTATGATCTTGGTCTAGGTAAAGGCTTGGCTTAGAGAATATGGGGCTAAGTAGTATAGTTTTGACTTGATGAAGTCATTAACTACACCCTTAAATATGGCTAGAAGATGTGTTTCAGCTATTGGCTCTCATATTTTGTTCAATGAGGCACTCTAGTGTTGGATGAATTTTTGTATGAGCTCTAGGTGGCTCTTCTTGATTTGCATTAGTTCGTCCAAGGTAGTTTTAGGCTTCAAGTTATACTTGGAGTGCATCATGACTTGGCTCAGAAGATCCTCCAAAGAGGAGATAGAGTCCTTGGGTAATGTGCAATACCAGTCTAGCATCTTACCAATGAGTGACATGGAAAAAATTCATATGATGGTGTGTGTCCATGCTTACAGTAGTAGGCACTTGGACCTAAACATCACTAGGTGTGTGTTATGGTCCCCTTCATTGTTGTACTTGGTGAATTAAGACAGCAAGATACCAATCAACAAAGTTAGAGGTGGGATAGCAAGACTCATGGGATCATCCTAGTAGAAGTCCACTACTTTAATTGTTTTAGAGGAAATGTCCTTGAGTTTCTTCACCTCTTTTGTCAAGTTTTGGATGAGTTGGAATGCTTGATCTAAGTTTTAGAATGTTGTAATAAGCTATGCTGGTTATGCTACCCGCTATGCTAGTTGTATGGTCCATGACCTAGGAGTAGGTTGCGGGACCACATGAGGTGCTTGCTACATTTTCTATGTTAAATAGTGACTAGGGCACAACATGTGTGCATGGGTTGAATCACCACCGAGGGTGCCAGCAAAATAGGTAGGATGTAAGGTGCTTAAGTCATTTGGGGTTGAGAGACAAGTACTATGTGAACATAAGGTTGAGTGGTTGTGATTATTACTGCCAAAGATGAATCAATAGGATATGAAGATTCCACAAAGGGTAATTTAATAAGAGGTAGTGCATCTTGACATGTATGTTGTGTCTAGTGTGTTGCTATCATAAGTGTTGACCTAGAAGGTGATGCCAAGGCTATGACTGTCTTAAGCAAGATAGGTGAATAAGATTGCAGGAAGGCTAGACTAGGGCTCATTTGCTAGAAGAGAGTGTGAAAGGAGTCATTGTCCTTAGAAAAAGATTTTAACTTATCCTCCTCTCCCTATACGGACTCCTCATAGTTTGTTCCTACTTCACGCTTATTTTCTCGAATAAGCTAGGCCAGTATCCAATGGTAGGGTTCCATGAGCATGATGAAGTCAACTGAGGAGGGGATATACTCCTGTCCATTTTGATGGATCAACTCATAGCCTTGTTTTGCCTTCATGTCCAAATGATCTAAAAATATCCCTACTTGGATCTTAGCATAGATGAAGTTGTATTGTTCATCGTTTATTACAGTATACTCTAGGTCTTGGCCACACAGCCTAAGGGATTGCCTTGGCTCTGACATAATAGGACTGGCAGGGTTGTTAATCTTAGTTTCTTGTTGGGTGGACAAGATAGTGAGTGTGCTCAAGAATAATGTTGAAGGTAGATTAATTTGTTAGAGGGGATTGTAAAGGTTGCTGATTGCAAAAAATGGCTAACTTTGCTAGTTGCAGAAAATGGCTAACTCTGGTGATTGCGAAAAATGAATAACTCTAGTGACTATGCTCTCTATGTTGAGAGCTAACTACACTCTCTACTAAGTGCCCAAAATTTAGCTAACTGTGGGAACATGTGTTACTATGTAAGGTTCCAGAGAAACTGACTATTGGGTTCAATCTACACCAACCAATTAGTAGATGATGTCTGCACCAACCTAAGATCCAGCTACTACTACACATGTAGTAGGTCCATAGGGGTGTCATGGTCTATGCTACCCCAAAGTTAGCAACGGTGATGTAAAAAGCATGCTAGATGACTACAATGAAGATTGAATATGAAAATGATTTAGGCCCTCCTTCTAGTGCTAAAAAATTATGGCGATCGAAAACATGAATGGCTAGAACACCAAGGGATCCATAGGCATAGCGTTTTAACCATAAGTCCATGCAAGGACCTCTTAGAGGCAGAGATAGGATACCTTGAATGATCTTGTAGATCAAATAAGAACTTATCAAATGAAATTGGGGGTGTAGAGTGGTTAGCTATGATGATAATGCAAAATGATGCTAAGTGTTTGTGTGATGTCAACGGTGTCAATGGGATCAAGCATAGTCAAGTTTTTGGAGAAAATGAGCATGTTGACATGTGGGGCTTATCACCCAAGCATAGTTTCAGGCATGGATATGTAATGAAACAATGGAAAATGCAAATAAAATGCTAAAAATACAAGGAAAGAGAGAGATAAATAGAACACCACCCAAAATGGGTTTGAACGTAGTTAACACCAAAAGGGGTTAGAAGGCACGTGCTGTACAACAGGCATAGTGGATAATGTAGTCATAGTCTTGAGGGGGTTGGCCATGAAGATTGAAATTTCACCATGGTGTCTATGCCTACTAGGTTGGCCACGATAGTGTGTAGTGGGTTACAGTGGACTATGATGATCTACAACTTTGCCTCTCTTCGATTTGCTAGAATGTCTTTTATTTACCAATGCTTTGGTTTTGCTAATCCAAATTTTCCAATGCTTCAAATTTTTTCCAACCCTAAAAATGTTGATGGTAGGGGTATTTATAGGCCTAGGGTTAGTGGAAAATGTGGGATGGTTTCCACCTGATAGTGCAATGATTGGAAGTACGGTGTAACCCAACTACACTATTAATTGAGGCTAGCAGTGTTGTGCTCTATTGTAATTTACTGAGTTCTATGAGGCTAAGAAACTATGACTACATTGCCAGGTGCATGTATATGTGCCAAGAGGATCACAATGTACCTAAAAAATGCAACTTTGGAGACTACGCTTTGGAACTATGCTCTCCATTGTCTTGTGTGGGGTTGAGCATAGTTACAATTTTGGGAACAAAAGAAATACAAAAATGATGTATTTTTCTAACTATGCTTATTGGAGGTGAGTTGGAGCTGAGCTAAATGTTGATGCTACATTGTGGAAGCCTTTGGAGGTTGTTCTAGTTGACTACACTTGATTATGATATGGGGCAGTAGAGATTATAGTCCCATACATAGAAAAATTTTGTAAAATATGACTATGTGCTGACTACACTCTTTATGGCAGGTTGACTATGCTCCCAACTAGGGGTGAATGTAGCCCTAGAACTTGTCAAGACTTGTAGGAACTGACTTCTAGTTGACTATGCTTGACTATGCTTTGAGGTAATGAAGAACATAGTCATGACACTTAGAAAAATCTACAAAAATTATGCCTTTGTGTTGACTACGCTTGACTATGCTCTGGGTCAGTGGAGAGTGTAGCCTAAGCACTTAGAAAATTTTGTAGTAGTTGGTTTAACACTTAGAAAAATTTAAAAAACTAGCCTTTGTGTTGACTATGCTCTACATGAGGTTAACTATGCTCTAGGGCAATGGAGAGTGTAGTCTCAACACCTAGAAAATTTTGTGCCTAGGATGCTGAAGTCCAAATTTGGTGGCATTTCAATGAGGTCAAATCCTAGTGCTCAAGAGGTGATGGTTTCTCTCTCTCAACACCATTTATTTCTAGAAATATTTGGGAATGCTACCTCCTTCTCAATGTGCTTAGAGGAGGGTGAGGGGGCAACTATACTAGTGATGCAGCATTAAGGGTAGGAGATGATTGTAGAATTGGTTGTTGATAGAATTTTTGAGGTAGTTAATGCACCTATGGTATCTATATCAGATTTTTCTACACTTAGATATGTGTAGAAATGTGTAGGAACATTCAATAAAAAATTGAGTGCAGCCTAGTATGAAGAGTTGCTAGATTGATTGGGGGGGGGGGGGGGGGGGGGGGGGAGACTAGGCAATTGATTTCAGACATCTTTGATTTTTTGGATAACATTATTGCAACCTTGTCAAAGCTACTCGAAGCATAGGGTAAAGGTATCATCCTAGAAGGGAAACTAGAAATGGCTTAGGCACAAAACCAATGCTTGGCTATGCAGGTTGCTAAATTATGTGCCCATTTTACTGATCCTACACTTCTTAACCCTGCAATAATAAGAGATGAAGCTTTTTACCAGCTTTAGGAGTGATTAAAATAAGTTGGTAGAATATGGTGATGGCCATATTTAACCAATCCATAGCTAAAGAAAGGACCTATTTAGTTCAAAAGGACTTGGTTCAGATGCATCTAAAAATGAAATGTTGATTGTAGAAAACCATTGCTTGTGAAATGTTAATGCACAAAAACAATAGATGCAAGAATTCATCTATCAATAGTAGGAGTAGCTAGCTAAAGAAAATATAGGATTGAGAAGATTGGAAATAGAGAACTACAATCTCTCTATGGAGGAAGTTTGTGCCTTATGTTGAAAATATACCATTAAATTACCACCTGGAAAAATGAGGTTCTCAAATTTGAGAAAGTTAAGAATCACTATAAAGACTAGGTTGTCCTATAGAAGGAGATGAATGAGAAACATATCCAAGTGGCTAAGGCGAAATTAAATAAGGCCCTCCAAAAACTCCAGCAAGAAAAAGAAGTGTGGAAGCCTATCATTGATGGGATAGATGCCTACAACAAAGTGGTGATCTACATGAAGGAGTTACAAATCAAAGAAATGATAGAATATATGAAACTAGCCAATCTTTGATATGCAAATTTGGCAATGCTAACTACCATATGGTCACAATCAGAACATGAAAAGTAGATGGCAAGCTCATACTTACTACATGAGGCTGAGTTCAAGCACCAAAAGGACACTAAGCAAAAGCTTGTGATTGCAAATGTTGAACCCAAAGTTCTTAAGGAAAAATTCACTGATCAACAATCAATTGCTGATAACCTGGCTAGGAGAATGAATGATTACTAAGAGTTGTAAAATGCAATCAGGACATTCGATGTCAAGTAAAAATAATTCACTTTTTGTTTCATCAATGCTAAGGAGCTGTTCTAAAAAATTCCTTATCCTTGGAATGTGCCCATCCTAGCCCACATTGGCAAAGTTGCCTAGACCATACACTATCCCAAGAGTAAGGAGGTGAATATGAAAGCATTGTTGGATGCTTTTCATCTTCTACCAGAAGTTGTAGTAGCAATAGGATATCCATAATAACCTCAATCACTACATGTGCTTGAAGTTAGAGAAGGTCCATTAGAGCCTTAAGAGCCTCCACCACTTACGATCATGTGATCTTTTCAATTTTCTTCATGCCATCAAAGGCCATGTTGTTCAATTTTTGTTTGGTGTTCAATTTTGTATGATGAACACCATAAATTTATAATTTTTTTGATTTGTACACCCAAGAACTTAGCCTTGTCATGATAGTTTTGTTGTGTCATGTGCTAATCAATAGTTCCATACTTTCCCAATTTTGTAAAGAACTCAAGGACAAGTTTTCATTTAGTCATGGGGGTATGATGAGTTGTGGATTAGCTGCATCAATGAGGTCTCATCAACTAGGCCCCATCAATTGGGCCATGTTGACTAGGCCCTATCAACATAGGGCCTATTCTTATTTATAAATACATGTCAATCCACAATGTTTTGGGAGATCTTGTCATAACTGTAATGAAGCTCTTGCAATTTTTACATTCAAAACTTAGAATATTTTCTTGATTTCCCATAGCATGAGTCATTGAGTGTACAAATATTTATTCAAGAACCATTATACCTAAGCATGGTAGTATGTGCAACAATAAAGACACACTTCTTGATAAACCTTGTAGCATTCTAGATAGCTAATGAATCGTGGTTTTCCAGGCCTTGATATTGGGTACATGATATCATGGCCTAGATACGATATTGTATATGTGATATCATGATTCCTGTGTTAGCCTATAAATATAGCACTTAGGCACACAGTTGGGGGAGGGGGGAAATTTTAAGTTTGAACTTATTTTCTTTTGGTAGTTTAGTTTTCAATTTCTTTCTTCCAAGCTAGTTATTCCTAGTGCATGCCTACACTCTGATGTTTGTAATTGTACAACACCTTTTTTCAAGTGTGACGTACTTGGACATGTGCATGACCGACAATTAAGATTGAGATTACTTTCATCATTATAACATTCACTAAGATTAATTTTGTTGTTTTAATTATTTAATGCCTTCTTTAGTTAATAGTTTGATTTATTGTTATTTACTTTTCCTATCATTAAGTGGAATGTGTACGCCTTAATCACAAGCATTTAAGTGCAAATACTTGGCATGCCTAGTAGTAATCCCATGAAGTCCAAGACATGTATGGATGATTAAGGGTGGATACCAATGTCATAGGCTAATTCAGGTTTTGCTTCCATTGTTAGTTTAATCAATTTATTATTTATATTATCAGGAGTAATGTAGAATTAGGACAACATCATATGCCTCAATTTGGACTAAACCATACATGACAAAGCTACCACTAGTCTAGATGGAAAGACAACGAACTGTAATCAACATATAACTATCTAAGTGCCACAACTATTCCATCCATGGAGTTCAACTAAATTGTGCGTACATGCTTGTATTCGTATGGTTGAGCGTAGGGGTATCTTGTTTCTCATCATTAGTTTTGTTGCTAGGGATGGTGCTATTTATCTAAATTAGTTATATTACACAAGATCACTGTAAAAGGGTATTAATGATATATCTTTCAAGAAGTACTCAAACACACACACAAATCGACAATAATGTCTCACTCATGTGGAAATGAATATGAATCATATAATGCACCTATTCATTAGTGAACTAATGAAATATATAATGAAGAAGATTGGAGTCATCCACCTTATGAAGGGGTTTTTCATGACCATGGCCATCCTAACGACACTCAAAGACTATATTCACCTAAGGTAGAAAATCTTGAAGAAGATGACATCAGTCCTAAACTAGGGGAGGCCTCAAGGCCTAAGACCTCCTCAGTACTTAGAAATGATAAACTAAGGGACCTTGAGGAACATTACAGAAGCCATGGCTATCCTACCAATTCCTCCTTTTCATCTTTTCCCTCAACTTCAACATCTAGTTCTGACGAAGATGAATGTAGATATAGAGATAGAGCTACACAAAAGGGTCAAAATAAAAGCAAAAATTGAATCCACAGACATACTCAAGGTCATCAACATGAACACAAGCCCCATTGTCACGATAAATCAAATAGAGATTTTAATCAGAACTTGTTTGATGATGATAAACCCCTGTTAGTCCCTAAAAGCCTAATGCACATCAAAGAGGCCATTAAGATATCTCATAGGCATCACAAGAAGAGTCGACTACCTAAGCTCAATATGAACAATATTCCAAAATTCGTAGGAGGCTATGATTCATATTTTCAACATCATTTACAAGCTTTTCATGATGCTTGTGTGCTCAACAATGTGGACAGTAGATGGCATAAGCTTAAGCTCATTCCTAGGATACTAATTGATAAAGCTGAAGTGTGGTGTAGATCATTGGAATGAAATTCAATCAAGCAATGGTAAACCATGTTGGAAATTTTCACTAAACGATACTAGACCTATGTGCAAGTGTCACCGTTAAAGAGACAAATACAAAGATGGAAGAAAGAACAACAAGAATCTTTGGACATGACCTTAGATAGATACTATGCCTTACTAAATAAATGTCTAGGTCATATTTTCTCTAATAAAGAGCAAATACTCAACATTATAGATGGGCTTAGCAATGAACTAAGGGTGAACCTTGGAAAGTATGCTCAAGGACAATTATATAAGCTCCAAACCCACCAAGTCAAAGAACTAATAGAGTGTCTAGTGAAAGAAGAGATAGAAGTATCTAAATGGAAGAATGCCAAAGCATTTGAGTGGGATCCAACTCTAGAAACAACAAGGGTCCAAAACTATGATGAAGAGGAAGCAACCAATTCTAAAAGGGTGATATAGTCCCAACCTTTGCCAATACAAAAATTGATAGATGAAATTGAGGAAAAGAATAATAAGATGATTGTATGGGAAAATGAACAAATGATAAACTTAGAAGACATTATCAGGGAGAGGGTAATCCAAAATAAAATTGGTAATCAAAACAAATAGAGGGCATAGAAATCAAAAATAGTTAAGAATACTATTTAGCAACCAAGGAGAATGGCTAAAGGTAACAAGGCCAAAGGCTTAACTATAGATAATGAGAATGGATGTGATGTCTATTTATATGACCATCTAAAGGGCCATTACCTAGTCTTGTCACATCTATATGAGTATTGGGTAGGGAAGCTACACCCAAAATTCATACAAAGGTATTGCTTTAGGTGCATCCCTATTCCACAAGGTAATTATGGAAAACCCCATAACCCATTGTACTATCCTGAGGGGAGCTATTACCAGCCTCAACACTTTTCTCCATCGCAGTGGAAAAACTCATAGGCATGGGGGAGGTCACCATCTAGCCAGCCACATCCTCCTTGCTTGCCAAAACCAAACACCTACTATGTTCAACATCCTGCTTCTCCAACCAATTCTGAATCCTCTACCTCTAATCGTTGTTATCACTCTCCTGAGTACCATTGACCTATGTCTTCTCTTGAGGGATCACCACCTCATACTTCTGACACTTCTCCTCACCCTTAGTATTCTCATCCTTCACCTCCTTCTACACCACCATTAGATGTATCATATGGTTTCACACCACTATGCAAACCAATAGATGTAACTTGTGCTACTGCTATTAATGAAAGTAGGTTCCCTACACAACATTGGAAGCATTCCTTCTTTAGGCATAACTATAAGAAGAAGAATCATGCTTCTAAACCTACTCCACCATCTAAACTAGTGCAAGGTTAACCTTGTGACACACCTTCCTTAGCTCCATCAACAACCCCTATCACTATAACTAGGCCTCCACCCCACACTCCAACATTCACAGAATCTAGTGAATTCACCAATGTAAAGGGACACATAGATCCATGCATACTACCATATAGTCAAGGGTGCCATAGTGGGCTATATTTCCCTCATATTGTACACACACCCTGTAACCTACCCTGCTATGTTTTCTTTAATTATGTGTGTGACCAAAAATTTCTCTACCTAGCCACCATACCACCAATAGACACCTAGTGGCTCGGGCATGAAGGATTCCTAACATTTCATACATGCATGAATCCTATTTTTCTACTTATTAATCCCTAGAAATGACCAAATGTTTAGTCATGAGGGTCACCCTCCATTCTAATTTTCAGGATTCTTAAGTGTTATTTTGTCTCTCTATTTTACGATTTTTTGTCATTTCTTTATTTCTTTTAGTTTTTCTAATTGTTGTTTTCAATTTTTCATTGTAATCTTGGCTGTGAATAAGTTGATCATGTTGCCCATTAAGGTTAGTTTTTTCTCTATGTTGCCTAGTCATAAGGGATTGATTATTCAGACATTGAGACACGACATCCATCCATCTATTCCATTAATAAGAGGTTCATGCTCTGGTCACAATGGTAGTCTTTTTCATCATCCAACCATAAATAATTTAATAATCATTATATCTAGAGAGACAAGTGAAGGATCAAGGTGGAATGATAAGGGTATGACATAAAGGGGATTTGTAGATTCTCTTTGGCTACTTCCGTATGTTCTATCATGTTGTTGAGGTTGTAACTATATCCCTGTAGATCTAATGAAAAATTGGAGTAAGAGAAACTTAAAATGGCACTAAATCAGCTCTTGTGGATCCCATTGGAAAGACATGCACCCGTGCCTAAAGGTAGGTGACTTCATAGAGCCAAAAAAAAACAAGAGAGATTAAAAAAAGAGGAAGAGAGTAAGCCACCATGACACTTCTCTCTTACTCCTCCCTTGAACAAAACACCAAGTGATGTTACTCCTTGTAACTCTGGTAGGCTTATGGTTGTTTGTCAATGGGATGAAATGATGTAGTGTCACTATAATGTGGTATGGAATTGGTTTGAAACTTGGAAAGCTAGACACATGGTTATTTAACCAATAATTACACAGAATATTCCATTATGACCATCATTAGAAACCTCATGCCTTGATTTCTGCGATCCCTTTTGTAACCCATCTCATCTCATTGTTCGAATATTCATAAGTTGTACTTGGTGTAATGTAGGGTTATTATCTCAACTTGGTGGTTTTAACATGTGTGTTTTGTTCATAGTTATCTATTGCATTAAACTTCTCTAATGCCCATGGACATTAGAGGTGTGGTTCCACAAGGGCATCATAGGCTAGAGCCTACTTTGGGGAGGATCCACTTGTGTAACTTTTGTAACTCATCCCTATTGCACATGACCACATTATTTCACACTCTTCAACTACTCATCTAAGTGAACTATTCTTTCCCTTATCATTTTAATCAGTCATTCCTCAACTAGTACTATGCACCCTTCATCCTAGCCCCTTTTCACAAATTTTAATATATGACTCCACCATGACACACTTCTAGTGCATCAAAATTGATTTTCCAAATACCCCAGACCTTCCAATTTAATCTCAAACCCTCAATTAACTATCAAAAATTCATTATTTCCACTCAGTTGCTGCATTTGATGCATGTTGGTGGGGACATGATATCACGTCTGACCCAATATTGCATACATGATACCAGGTACATGATATCGGGTCTTGCCTACCTATATATACTAACGATCCCACCTACTTCATGTTCATTTCTTTTATTTGACACTAGGGGAGAGTTGTTGAAATTTTTCTTTGTGAATTAGAGCTTTACCTCTCCATCTTCCAAGCGTAATATCTTGCTCCCTAACATTCTAATTGCAATTCTATTTGATCCTAGTTGAACCTAGAGTGTTCCACTTAGTCATGGCGGGGGGGGGGGGGGGGGGNGAGAGAGAGAGAGAGAGAGAGAGAGAGAGGGGTTTACTTAGTAGGAAGTGTGCATATTGTTTTCCCCACCAAAGGTTTAAATAAACTATCTACTTATGCAACATGGGGTAGTACAATTTTGATGGAAAAACTTTTATATTTAATAGAAATACTAAGGTAGTTCAAAGAAAGAAAGATAGGGAAGCTTTCCTTACCTTTCCCTTGTCTCATCAGGAAGTTGTGCAAATGTGCTAGAAATTTGGGCTATATGAATGATATTCTTAGAAAAGCCCAAAATGCTTTGTATGTTGAACTACTCAAACTGCCAATGCCAAGGAAATACATTGCCAAGTAATTAGAGTAAGAAGAAGAGTGAAAGGTTGGGCCCACTATGCCTTAAACGGTAGGGCTTGGCCAACAACAAGAAGTAGGGCCCAACACACAATCCACAATCCAGTAAGTCCAAAAATTGCCATCATCACAACAAGACTATTGACTGTCCATCAATCATCTTTGAATAATTCCTAAGATGGTTAGTTGGGAGAGTTGTGATGCCAAAAATTTATTCAAGGCCATTGAGGATATTGTCTAGCCCACTATTTCATCTGATCCCATAAGTGGAATCATTTCATTAATTTTAGGAGGAGAGTCCTAGTGGTCTTAGTAGATCTCTGGGAATGTCACATCCTTCCAAGTCAAATTAGAAACTAGTGAAGGTGCCACAGTTATGTTCATGCAGCGCTAGGATGTGGTAGGTGTGGTAGAGGTGGTCATAGACCACATTAAAGAATCTTTTAATATCCCTATTATGCCACTAACAGATTTCATGGGAGCACATGATGCTCAAGTTTTGGACAGTTCCTCAATGACTCCTGTAGAACATGAGGATGTTTTGGATCATTTGCTACAAATAGGACAAGTTATGAATTCCTTGTTTTTCATCCACCAAGATGTCACAACAATACAATAAGACCTCATTTCAGCCAAGGAAAAATTGGTCACCCTACAAGTTGAACAAAGGGATCCTTTCCAATTCATTGTAGATGACCAATTGGATGATTTTAGAACTAAGAAACTAAATAAATTATTGGAAGAAAACAAAAAGGTGGAAAGGGAGAAAGAATAGGCTGATTGGGATGCTTCCAAGGCAAGCTCAAACATATGCACATGCTAAAGCTCTCAAGGCCTTACAAGAGGAGAATAAACAACTTGCTGTTGAAAATATTCAGTTGACAAAAATTGAGAAACAAAAGAATGTTCTAGAAGAAAGTTTCCAATAGATGCAAGAACAATTAGTATAGGTCAACAAAGATATGAATGGATTAGCTAGGGAAAATACAACCCTTTCCATGGAGGAGGTCCACACCATCTATTAAAAGATGACAAGAGAGATTAGTGCATGGTAAAATGAGGCGAAAAATCATGATAAGTTAAAAGAGAACTTCTATGATCAGGTGGGGATGTACAAAGTAATCATTGAAAAGGAGATCTATATGGGTAAGGCTCGCATTAACTCTTTTAGTGCTTAACACACTGATTGGTAAGCCATATTGGATACATATGCCTTCATCCACCAAGCAGAACTGAAAAGTCGGGACCTGCAAATTTAGGACTTAATGAAGTACATCGAGCTAGAAAATTTGCAATATGCTAACTTAGCCATGTTAACAGTAGGGTGCTCGAAAAATGAGCTTGAGGAAAAGGTAGCTACTACTTATGCTAAGTATGAGATAGAGTTTCCAAACATTAAAAGTGCTCAAGGCAAGTTACCACGACCAAAGAGATGTAGCAGCAAACTTGGCTTGACGATTGATAGATTATCATGAATTACAAAATAAAGCCAGAGCCTATGAGGAGGAATGACAATAGTTTTTTCCATGGTATGTCAAAGCAAACTAGATGTTTCCATAACTACCATGTCTATGGGAGGTGCCAACTCCATCAAACATTAGGACATTAGCATGGACTATGCATGATCCTTGGATAGAAGAAGAAAAACTATAGGTGCTTCTCACATGTCAACAATATTAGAAGCCTATAGTACCAGACAAAGGGAAAGCACCAATGGAGGAGTCACCACCTTTGGGAACCACATGAGTTCCAACATTTTGTGTTTTGTATCCAAGTCTTATGTTTTCCATATTGCAGCATGGCTAGTTAGTAGTAATCAATAATCACATACCTTCATAATGTTTTGTAAGGGACTCATTTCTCATTGTATTAACTCAAGGATGAGTTTCTATTCTATTGTGGGGGTATGATGAATCATGGTTTTCTAGGACTCCATATTGGGTACGCAATATCATAGCCTAGATATGATATAGTATACACGATATCGTGATTCTTGTGTTAGCCTATAAATATAGCAC
>MNCI01010443.1:741974-849647 GCA_015680685.1 Gnetum montanum
AATTTTAAGTTTGAAGTTCTTTTCTTTTGGTAGTTTAGTTTTTAGTTTCTTTCTTTCAAGTTAGTTATTCCCAGTGCATGCTCGCAATGTGATGTCTGTAATTGTATGACATCTTTGTTCGAGTGTGATGTACTTGGACATTTGCATGACCGACAATAAAGATTAAGATTACTTTCATAATTGTAGCATTCACTTAGATTAATTTTTTTGTTTTAATTATTTAATGCCTTCCTTAGTTAAAAATTATATTTATTGTTATTTACTTTTCATGTCATTAAGCGAAATGTGTGCACCTTAATCATGAGCATTTAAGTGCGAATACTTGGCATGCCAGTAGTAATCCCACAAAGTCCAAGACATGTATGGATGGTCAATGGCAGATACCATCACCATAGGCTAATTTAGGATTTTCTTCCATTATTAGTTTAATTAATTTATATTTTCTATTATCAGGAGTAATGTAGAATTATAACAACATCATATGCCTCACTCTAGACTAAACCATACATGACAAAGCTACCACTAGTCTAGGTGGGAAGATAGCGAGCTACAATCAATGTATAACTATCTAGGTGCCACAACTAGTCCATCCATTGAGTTTGACCAGATCATGCATACATGCTCATATTCATATGGTTGAGCATAGGGGTACCCTGCTGCTCATCAATAGCTTAAACGTTTTATTCATGCATTTAATGTTTTTGGTTTTTTATTCAATGTTTTTCAATAATCAAGCTAATCAAGTAATTAAAAAAGATAAGTTAAATAGAAATTAAGTAAATACATAAGTATGATCGCTTCAAGAATGCATATGATGTTTGGTAATCTTGGCAGTTTTTAATGCTTAGTAACCTAGCAACATTATATGTGTTTAGGATGTGTATGGTAAGTGGGACTAGATACTTATGTTAAGACTAAGTAAAAAATAGTTAGCAAATTAAATTAAAGTAAATATTAAATTACCTTATCCTTTATCATGTTTATTTCAAGCACCAAAATCATAAAATATAAAATCAATTACACTTAAACCATACCCTTAAGCTTCACAAGTGTAGTTGCGAAGACAACAAACATTCTCAACACCCAATTTACTTCCTAGAGAACTAGTGCATTAGAAAACCATAGATCCTACATAATTCAATTGGATGACATGTGAACGCTTCATGATTTGTATGGTTGGACATAGGGGTGCCTCTAATTGCTCATCAGAGTCCAAGAAGGCCTAACCTATGTAGCATTGATCAATCAAGAAAATTTCCACTAGACCTATCATGAGTAATAGGCAAAGGTAGGCATTATAAGGATGTAGCCAAGAAAAAAGAGAAGAAAAAGAAGAGATTCTTAATAAGATTTAGAATATCAAGAATGAATCTAGAATGTTAAGGATCCTATTACAAAAGATATATGTTGATGAGTTACTTAATCTACAAGTTATGTGTTAAATTTTTCTCATAACGTAAATGATCGTGAACTAATTAGTGTTATCCTAAAGATGTAAAACAAAGGTATCAAAGCTAGAGGTTGGAAGTTTGTTATGAAGAAGAGGCAATTATAAAGAAAATATAACTAGAATTAATAAATTCAAAATGAAGTGATATGCCAAAAGATCATAATGATTTGAAAATATAGGACATTTATATGGGATAGTGATATGAAAGAGTTAATCTATTAAACCCTATATATGGAGGCACATGTGTAAGGAACAAAACATGGGCCAATATATTACTAAGCATAAGAAAGCAGAAATATTAGAATGTATTAGAAGTATAGAATAAAACTGTGGAGCAAGTTCATGAGTAGATAAAGCTCTCAAAATAGCCTTAGAAAGAATATTGGAGTCTTCGATGATGTCAACCAATCAAAAGAATGGTACTCAACATCATTTAGTTCTTGAACATCATATGTAATACATTATCTAGATAGTCCTATAAATGGAAGACAAGCTAGATGAATCAATACAACACTTAAAAACTATGGAAGATTTGAGAAGAGGATGTGTGAGAAAGTAAGGACAAGCCAATGACAATAAGGCGGAAGAAAGAATACCTTATGATTGGAACCAAAGATGTAAGAACAAGACTTAATATACTAAACACTAAATGGCTAATTACTCTAAACCCTATTACCCAATATTGTATGATGCCAAGCCCATCTTTTGTAATGTATGAGAGAAATAAGCTAAGTCGTCATAATACTTACCTTAAAACTTTGTAAGATCATGCTATGTAATAGAAACAAATAATGGAAATATTTTTGAAATAACATTTAGCACTACAAATGATCATTTTCGTAAGAATTAATTGCTTTGTTAATACCACAAGTTATCATAAATTCCATCAACAAAGGTCAAAACCACAAATTTGTAATTGAGAAGCAAGAGTTGGGCATAATTTTGCAACAATGGTTTGAGTATTTTATAGCAGAAAAAAGTAATTAGTATAGCATAGGGGTGGACCTTTAAGAAGGTCTTGATGGAGGGAACCATATTTTATTAGGTAGCTACTTTAGTTGTTGGCCTTAAGAAGGAGATCCTTAGACTCTGTGCTGATACCTCTACAATAATCCATATGCACTTTGCATTTTTTGTGAGTTATTTAAAAAGGTTTGTAGAGTTTCTAGTGGTGTATAGGAATGGATGATGGGTTTCCCAAGACCCAAGCCAACTTACTAGGCCTTGGATAAAGCACATTTATCCAATGGTGTATGCCTAGAATCCACTAGATGCGATGGATGATATGTTATTCATCACCACTAAGAATCTTGATGTTAGGTAGTGTGAGTCTCATGATAGCACTAATGATGATGAGCCTCTTACATTTCTTGCTAATGTCTTGGATGCTAGACGATGGCATGTGAAGACCGAAGGGATAACTAGGAAGAAACTCAAGAGGCCTATAAAGGAAGCACTACCAGCATTAGACTAGCTTGCCCTGAAGAAGCTTAAGTTTAGTCTTAGGCCATAGCACTAGGCAATTACAACTATGATTTGTTTAAATATGGCTATTTTATGGTTTAAAGTTTATGGCTACTTTAAGGTTTCATGTGTTAACTATTTTTCTATATGCTATGGTTGTAGACCAGTGTCAAGCTATGACAGCCTAAGCTACTATAGAGGTGGAAAAAAGGTGTGCAAAAGAGGCACTCCTAAAGCAACCTATGGTTGAAGGATTTGCTAATGTAAGTATAGATGATCTAGACACCTTGTTCAGTGAGGTAGTGTTAGGTACATCCACCATCATTGTCCTAGAAGAGGAGGAGGAGGAGGAGGGACTTGGTATGCCATGCCTTAATGCTTTCATTTTATTTCATTGTTTTTCTTTAGTTTTCATCCTAACATTTCAATGATTGTTATGCTTATAGTAGTTCTTGAGCCATTATTACAAGCACTTGTCACTAAGTTTTGTGTGAAACCATGAGTCAAGACTTTAGACAAAGTGGAGTTTAAGCATGGGATGGCCAAGGACATGATTTATTGGTTGCATCAAGTTGCATCCAAGATAGGTAAGGATTTTGTTTTATGCTTTAGTTCTAGTCTATGCTTGCATTATGACTATCTTAGGTTGTGCATCATGTTTATGGTTGTATTTTATTCTTGTGTAATGCCTCCTATGAAGTAGGAACCCAGCAAAGACATGAAGATAAACTCCTTACTCAAGCTTCCCTCTAATGTATCTAGTGTATCCTTGAAGTTGTATGAGACTACTATTGATCTAGCAAAAACTTCATGGAAGCTAGAGAGGTCTAATGAATCCCTATGGAAGGAAGTTATGGCCTTAAGGAAAAAAACTCAATGACAAGAGGATATGATTAGAGATCTTTGAGACCATAAAGCCTTTGTGAAGGCCGTGACCAACTTAGGAAAGTTGTGGACTAGGGAGATCATGTGGGCTCACTATTGGCATGTCATTCAAGATAAATTAGTAGTCCTATAGGAGATGGAAAAACAATGTATGTAGATGGACCTCATCTTTCAAAAGGTTAAGGATTGGAAAGAGCACTACACTTGGGTCCTAGAGTGGGGAAAGAAACAAAAAATCCACAAGTATTAGTACAAGGTAGATTATGGGGCCTACCTAAAGTGACTCAAGTAGGAGTCAGTTGAATGGCGCAAGAGAGAGATGTTCATCTAGGGGATCTAGGCAAAGAGTGCTTATCAACTTTTGAAAAGTACTCTCAAGGTGGAGCAATCCCCTACTACTCAGATTACCACTACTATAGGTGATACCTCTATAGTTTCTATGGCCTAAGAGTCACCTACTTTGACATTGGTAGATAGGATCAACATCCTTTCTAGTGTTGATCTTAGGGATGTTGACTGGGTCAAGATGATGAAGGATCAGATTCTCCATCATTGGGAGGAAGGCATTCTTCATCTACCTCTGAAAGTTATAGAGCTGGAATCTCCATAGGTTTTCTATATTCTATGTTTTAGTTTTTGACTTATGGTTTTGATTTTGGCTATTGTTTGCTAACTAGCTATATGTTGTTGCATTTTAGGCCTTAGGAGACATTGGCGGCCCCAATGGTAAGGGTGGGAATGATCCACCACTTCCTCCTTCAGATATCACTTAGTAGCCTCCATCAGTTTAGGATATTGGCTATTTGTTTTTATTTTCATGTTGATGGCTATGGTTAGCCAAGACTTTGTTATATATGGTTATTATTCTTTGACATTTTTTCCACACAGCATGGCCATGGCTTACGTATGTTATGGACATTTTAACTTTAAATCTAAATCTTGGTTTTATTTTTGGCTATATGTATTTATAGTTGTAGTAAACATTGTAAAGGTTGTAAATGTTGTGAATGTTGAGAATGACTATGTTAACATTTTGCTTATAACATTAAATAGCTAATCGATGTGATAATAGGCTAAGCAAAGAAAGATATAATAATAAAAGAGACATTTGCTAGTTATAGGCCATCACTAGCATAGGTTATATAGGTTTGCTAGTTTAAGGCCATGATAGGCCATGATGCATTGTGGTTACTTTGCTAGTTTAGGGCCATGGTGAGGCATAATGCTAGTTTAAAGCCATGGAAAGTCATCATGCTAGTTTAAGGTCTTAGAAAATTAGTTATGAAAAAGAAGTATACTTATAAGGATTTTTTTGATGTTTATAATATAAGTAAAAATAAAGAAAGGTTGTAACAAATAGGTAAAAAATTTAAAGAAACTTAGGCTACATGCATAAAGAGTAACACAAAAAATGCATGAAAAGATATAATAAACTACAAAGGAAAAGTATGGCTACATGGCTATCAATGAATTTGGTCATAGGGGCATGAGAAGGTTAAGGTGAACATCACTTATGTAGATTCTTCCTAATCTTTTCAAGATTAGGGAGTGAGTAAGGCCTACTTTGCACAAGATTATATTTACCATTTCCTTTGTTTACGCTGCTAAAAAGGAGTACATCCCATAATGCATCTCGTTGCTTATCACTGTCATCATTGGCTTTCTTGGGTTATTGCTCTTTTTCGGGCTATTGGATTTCATGGCTGGGAGATTCTTTTGAAGCTCCACTTTAGACCCCTACTATATGTTCATGTTGTTGATAGCTAGGGGAATTGCATTGTCACCATGAATGATGATTTCACCTTCCTTGTAAGGAAGGTGAATTTCTTGATGGATGGGAGAGGACATGGCTTGTAATTAAGCAAACCAAGGCCTTCCCAAGATAAGGTTGAACCATGATGTCTCTTCCATCACCAAGAAATTGGCGGTTATGGGGAATTGCTCTTCTACTACAAAATTCAAGGAGATAGATCCCTTGATGGAAACTCTTGATCCATTGAAGGATTTAAAAGCCATAGTGGTTGTAGGTTGTATCTACTTAGTTAGACCCCAAGTATTCAACTATGGTTCATGTACTTTTCGAAATTGTCAACGTAGGGCTGGAGGAAAACAAATGTCAAAAGATCTCTAGAAAGATACAGATGACTCTGCCTTCACGTGAGGGCAAGCTAGAAAAATGAAGGTAGAGTGTCTTAGATGGTCTGCACATAGATCAACCAAGAACTTCCCCGAGCGTATGCTAATGGCCTACATTGGGATTATTGTCACAAAATGTAAAATGAGAGAACGTGATGTAACGAAATGTAAACATGCAATATAGCATGTAAATGTAAATAGAATATATGCAGAAACATGCAATGAAACAGAAAAATGCAAAAAATGAACCAAAATAGCATAATGAAAGGAAAATAATGAACAATGTTGTATTAATTAACAGGATGTGCACCAGTCAAAATCTAGTTGTGTTGCAAGTTGAACGTTAAGCTCTGATGTGTGGTGTTTACAAGTGCTAGGAATCACATGCATCTAGGATCAGGATTGCTGGTTTTCTTTTTTCAATTTTTTGCCCCCATTTTATGTCAATGAACAGGGTATTTATACATTTTTCTACGCTCAGGAGTAGGATTTGTGAATGAGGTCAATGGCTATGAGATCTGCGAAAAATGGATCACGTGACAGGTGTACATGGGCAGACTACGTTTTAGACTTGGTGCATAGTATCATACAATGAAAGCTAGCTTACAATCATAGAAGTAGCATAAGAGCTTGAAAAGCTCACAAATGATGAACCTTACAATGAAAATTTACAATGAATTCCAAGAGGGATTGACTCCGGCTCACTTGAACTTCATGGTCCTTTGAATCGATTACTGCAGGGTGTCGATTTGAGTGATTTGGTGGCTGTTTGAGGCATCCCTACTTCACCAAGGCTCCCAACATGAGTTTATTTGGTCCTGGTGTGTCCTTAGTGTGCATTAGAAGTGCTTTTACTTAGTCATGACCAGTGGTCACGTTGGGCTCATGTTGCCAGTGTGACCTCAGCATGACCTCAGCATGACCATCTGAAAGTGACACATTTGGAGATGAATCTTGACCTCTGACACCTATTCTTTGAAGTGAAACTTCTTCCTGCTCTCCATGGTAGCTTGGATGCTGAATTTGAGTCTATTCTTGCATTGATTTAAGCCACTTTTAACAGGTCACACTGGGCTTACACTGTCAGCGTGACCTCAATGTGACCCCAGCATGACCTTAGTGTGACCTAGCTAAAATGCCATGTTTCATGCCTAAATTTTGATTTTCTGGAGCCTGTGAACAAGTATAACTATTTCCTATCCTTGAGGGTTGAGTTGATGTTGAAAATTATGCTTGGGACTGCTTTAGTTGACCTATTTTTGTTTGGTTGTGCTGGGCTCACACTCCAATGTGACCCTAGCATGACCCCAGCATGAGCTGGGCATGAGTAAATAAATCATACAATTTTGAGCTTAATTTCCAAGGTTCTAGAGGCTGGGAGATGCAATGAACATCAGTGAAGATTGAGGGGAGTCCATGTGCTCAAATTCAAAATATTTGGGCTTGGTTCTAGGGCTCTAAAAGTTGTTCAAGCTATACTTACACTGTACTCACGCTGGGCAGTGTGACCTCAGCATGACCTCAACGTGAGTAGCAAGATTCGTGTGATTCTGACTTGAAATATTGGGTTATGGGTGCTAAAACTTGAAGTAGTCATCAGTGGGCCTTGAGGGGATCTTGCCCATTCAAATTAGGACTATTTTGACCTAATTTGGAAGCTGTCAGGGTTGGTCATGTTGAGGGAAAGCCAACTTGATAGCATGAGCAAGCTGGCTTGACCGCATGTGCAAGCTGGCTTGAGTTCCATGCCTTGGACAAGTTTTTTTCCTCTTGATTACTGAAAGAGCTTGAGTTGTTCCTATTTCAAAGTGTTAAGTTGAAATTTTATGGTGTTTCATTGGCCGCTCTTTGTTGACGTCTGGAGGAATCCAGCTGAGAGATGTTGACAAAGAAGTGCAAAACACCATGAACAACCAAGTACCAAGCATTGTCCGTTGGCCTCTAGCCAGATGTCATTGCACTGTGTCCAAAAGTACATTGGATTGAAGGGAATTTAGTTTAGGAAAAGAAGGTTGTAACTGGGGGGATTAGGGATTGATCAAAGGGTGTCATTGTTTTAACTATGAGAGAAAGATGCTCTCGTGTGAACGAGTCAGTTTTTGGTCCTTGTCACTAGCCAATATATAGCATACTTAGAACCAAAGCATAGGAGGTGTGTTCTTTGAAGAAACGAGATCCTTGTGTCATGTTTAAGGGAGCCCACTGTAAATAGCCAAAGCCATGCGATGATGTACAACATGGTCTCTTTGAGACATAAGTGTTTTTCCAAAACAATTGTCTTCTCACTTGGGGCTTGTATGAGAAGAGCCAATGGTCCTTAGTCCATGATGTCCATGGGGTCATGAAGACCTTTTCTAGGCATTTTGCACTTTGACCTTTTTTTTTAGTCTTTTTGAAAAAGCTTGTTTTTTTGTGCTGTGCTCATGTTCGAGTGCTAGCATTTTGCATCATGTACCGTGTATTGTGTTTTGCATTGCAACTTCTTTGAGAATCACAATGTGCAAAAATGTATCAAGAGCTTCAGGTGAGTAGGATATGATGTATCCAAGGGATGTTGTTGAATAGGATAATGGGGCATGATGGGGAATAGGGAATGTATCAGGGGTTGGGAATGTACTTACGAGTGGATTGATTAACCTAGTTGCGAGCGTCATGAAGAACATGATACCCTGTCATCATGATGAAGTGCATCTATGCATGAACGCCTCAAGCATGTTATCCTGCAAATGCAACTCCAAGAAGAAAAGAAAACCACAAATGATTCAGTTAGCTAAAGCACTTTAAACCTGAACATAGCCGATGGAATGGAGCCATCATGTGGAGTTTCAAGGTGAACAAAATCTTGAACAACATCATTTTCACCAAGGTCTATATGAAAAATTAGGCTGAAATTTTTTTGGTGAGCACATACAGCTAGGTGCAGCATGTCTTTTCAAATAATGCTAGGTTTTTGATGGAGTCACCAGTTTATAGTCTTAGCGGACTTTTGTGGATTAGTTTCATGCCATAATCCTTTGGATGTTGCCTATTTATCATTGTAGTGGATGGTGAAGTGCTAGTTTATAGTCATGGAGAACTATGAAGAGGCAAGCTAGTTTATAGTCTTAGTGGACTCTGGTGGATAAGTGTGGAAGTTTAGTATCATGCTGGACAGAACTGTGCAGTGTCAGTTTACTATCATGATTCCAGGACATTCTATGGTGTTAGTTTTAGATCATGATGCCAGGACCAATATGTACCTTGAGCTCATCAAACGTAGAATGATTTCAGGTACACATGATTTGTAGGATTGGCGAACTCGTTTCCATCCATGTCGGAGAGTTTGAATGCCCCTTTATCATATGCATTGGTGACTAAGTAAGGTCCTTCCCAGTTAGTTGAGAATTTTTCTGAGTGTTAGTGGGCCACCTTAAGAACTAGGTCACCTTCCTTGATTAGTTGCTTATGTGGATCATGTTGATGATGTCGCTGTTGTTGTCTCTGGTACCATTCGATTTGATCAAGCACGTGTACTCTTTCTTCCTCCACCAAGTCAAGGTCAGCGATGCGTAGCTCATTGTTCTGGCTTTCATCAAGGAGGCTAGAGAGCATTATCCGCAATGAGGGAACTTGTAACTCTATAGGTAACACAGATTCAGACATATATACAAGGCTATATGGTGTTTTACCCATGGATGTTTGATGCATTTTTCGGTATGCCCATAATGCATAGATTAATTACTCATGCCATCGTCTTTTGCTTTGATTCAACATCATTTTGAGCACCATGATGATCGTTTTATTCATAGAATCAGCTTGACCATTGCTCTATGGGTAATATGGTGATGAAAATGAGTGTTTGATGCCTAGGATTTCACAGAATTTTTTAGTATCTGTACTGCTGAACTGTGGCCCATTATCGGTGACTATGGTCATTGGGATACCAAAGCGGGTCACGATGTTTTCTAATATGAAATTGAAAATGTGTTTAGACATGGTTTTCCTAAGGGAAATAGCTTCTACCCATTTTGTAAAATATTCAGTCACGGTGATAATGAAGCTATGTCCTACTGAAGATGATGATGTTATCGGCCCTATGATGTCTAATCCCCATTTTTGGAATGGCCATGTGATTTGTGCAGTATGCAACTCATTAGGTGGTATGTGTATTAGGTTATCATGACTTTGGAAAATGTTACATTTCCTAACCATAGAAAAGAAATTGTACTCCATGTGTGGCCAGTAATAGCCCAAATATCTAATTTTCATTGCCATTGCTTTGGGTGCTATATGCCCTCCGCATAGTCCTTCGTGAACCTGTTCCACAATTGTTTGGTTGTCGATGCTACTAACGCACATCAACAGGATGCCTTCATAGGATCTACGACACAATCTGTCTCTTATTAATGCATATTGTCAAGAGCATTTTTACACTGCATCCTTTTGAGCACTTGTCAAATGTTGCGGTGGTTCACCTCGTAGAAGGTACTCTTTTAGGTTATCATACCATTCTATCGCTTGTGTAGTACTGATGGATGATATGGGAACTTCATTGAGAGCATCAGTTATGGGTTTGGTACAATTTGTTATGGAGCTAGGTAACATATGGAACATCTCAGGTGTCATGTTCAAGGCTAGTGTAGCAAGTGCATTGGAAATGGTATTTTTGTTCCTAGGAATATGTTGCACATCTACGTTAATCAATTGTTTTAGCAAGTGTTTAGTTAGGTCACAGTATGGTTGTAAATGAGAAGGCCTTGCACATGTAAACTTCTATGACTTGATTGATTACTAACTGTGAGTCACCTCTGACTACAATACTTGTGATTCCTAAAGTTAGTGCTACTATTAAGACCTCTAAGAAGACCTTCATACTCTGCCATGTTGTTGGTATAAGGGAAGTTTAGTCGATAGGTGAAGGGACGAATTTCTCTAGAAGGATATGTTATGACAACTGTGGCACTTCCTCCTTGGGAGGTGCATGCTCCATCAAAGTACAGGATTGTATCGTAGTTATCAGGCACCATGTCTATGCTATTAATATCCTCATTAGGGAATTCAGGGTTGATTGTTGCTTGATCTTGTGTTGGTGATGCAGTCAACTGATTGGCTATTGCTTGACCCTTAGTGGAGGATTGAGTAACATAGCACAGGTTAAACTCTACAATCAACGCCTTCCATTTAGCTATCCTACTTGATTCATAGATGTTGTTGGTAATAGCTCGAAGCACGTTGTCTTTACAAATGATACTGACTTGATTTTGGAAGAGATAATGTTGCCACTTTTTTAATGAAAAGATAAGGGTAAGACATGACCTTTCCACATTGTTATATTGTTGTTCATAGGAAACTAAGGCATGGCTTAAATAGTAAATAGGGATCTTGGCTCCATCTTCTCATTTTCGGCAAAGCATAGACGTAATAGATGAATCAGATGTGGTGAGGTAGATGTAAAAAGATTTATTGCTTTGTGGGGGATAGACTATTGCTAGTTGAGCTAGCTCCATTTTTATGTTCTCAAAGGCTTCTTGGCACTATTGAGTCCATTGGAAATGGACGATCTTCTGTAGTAAATGCTGCATGGGTTTCAACTTATCAGTTAGTTTTACAATAAAGTGTCTGATGAATTGTAGTCTACCTTGCAGACCATGTAATTTGGTAAGGTTCCTAGGTGGTTGCATACTAGTTATTTCTTTAATCTTATCGGGGTCTACTTGTATTCCTATTTTTGAGAATATGAAGCCAAGAATTTTTCCTATCTTAACTCCAAAGATGCATTTCTTTAGGTTAAGTCTAAGGTTGTATTTGAGACAACGTTTGAGTATCAAGTCTAAGTCCCTTGCGTGTTGCTCAGTTGTTTTGGACTTGATTGCAATGTCATCTACATAATCGTTGAGTGAATCAAGCATGTAGTCACTAAATATATATGTCATTACTCATTGATATGTAGCACCTACATTTTTGAGACCGAATGGCATCATTTTGTAACAGAACATGCCCCAAGGTGTCATGAAGGTTGTCTTGAGTTGGTGTTCTGGATTGATCCTGATTTGGTTGTATCCTGAGAATCCATCCATAAAGGATAGTAATGCATACCCAGTAGTTGAGTTAACGAGTTGATCGATACTAGGTAGCGGGAAGTCATCCTTTATAGTGGCTATGTTGAGGTCAGGGAAGTCAATGCATATGAGAATGCTTCCATTCTTCTTGGGGACTACAACAATGTTGGATACCCAATCGGCATAGTCAACAGCTCGGATGAAACCAGCTTGGTAGAGCTTCATGATTTTGTTATGAATGGCCAACGCTACCTTAGGTTTATCCTTTTGTGCTTTTTTCTTAACTGGTCTGAGTTTTTCATCGAGGATGATGTTATGCTGGATGATTTGAGGGTCCAGTCCTGGCATATCAGTATATGACCAAGTGAATATTTTGATGTTTTTCTTCAGCACTTGTGTAATGTCATTGGTAATTTGTGGATTTAGTAGAGTGCTCAATTTTAATGTTTTAACTTTTCCACTAGACATAGTGATGGGGACTTCAACGAGTGGACCCTCAGTGATGTTGTTAGCTTCTAAGTCCAAAATTTTAGTCATACCCTCAGGGTAGTCTGATGTTTCTTGAGTGGATGCCACGGAACTAGCCTGAGTAGATAAGTCTAGATCTAAGAATTCTAGATTAATTGCTCTTTTTATGGCCCTGTGAGGTCCATTGATAGACAATGTTGAAAAGAGGTTCTTACTGTCCATATGCTTGTTCCTGCCAATTTAAACTAGGAGCACCGTGAGTGAGATTTTCTTGATGAACGAGTTACTAAATGTAAACTAGCTTCCTGTAATTTATATTCTGATGAAATTATGAAATTTAGGGGTAGTTTAATGTCATACCAGGACCACATGGTAGTTCTAGGCCTTACCGGGCCACTGGTATTTTTTGTATGAACAATAATGTTATGGGTTTTTATGGTTTCATGAATTTTTGATCTTTTCATTTTGTTTTATTTTGATGCTTAGGCTAACTTAACTAGAGAATAAAAGAATGAGAAATAAAGATGAAAAAAAATAGAATAACCATAAAAATAAAGCAGGTACATTGGACAGTGGGTTTAAAAAGGGTAGGAAAAGTAGAAGGAATTTAAAAGGTGCAAAACATGAGCTATTCTGGCAAGCATTAGTGCATGAGTGGTGTACATGACCAGAGAGTGTGACATCAATATATAATGCAGCATGAGAAACAAGAAGTGCAGGTAGCATGAGTTAGAGGGATTGGCAGTGTGAGTAACAAGAAGTACATGGTGTGGGCAACAGGGCAAGGTAGACAACATGAGTAACAAGGTAGGGCGGGGCAATGTGACCATGGTATAGAGCAGCATGAGTGTTAATAACGACAATGAAGGGGAAAGCAGAAACAAGCCAACACAAGGGGAAGAAGCAAGCTAGCTTATCGTTTGTGGAGGAGAGTGAAAAACTACTTCAACACCTTCCCCAACCCAAGATTTCATCATGGGCAGGGACTCTACACAGGTATGTTTTTCTTTCGTTCTTGTTCCATGGCATTATATTGTAGTGCAAGCATAGCATGAGCCATTAGGGTTGCCATTTTTGCTATGTTTAAAAGTGAAAATTTTGCTAGATTTTGGGGTTTGTATCATGGTTTTCTTGTTGCTGTGAACTTCGGGCATCAGGGACATTGCCGGGGTTTTGAGTTTTGCCATTTTTTTGGCTACTATGTGATGACCCAATCATGGGTAGCATAAGGATCAGTTAGCAGTGTGAGGATGAGACCTAGGACATGCCCAACGTGGCAACCCAGGACACACTGTGGCTTGAGCAAATCAGGACATGTCTTAGCATGAGGAATGAGGGAATGCCTAGCGTGAATAATGAGGGCACACCTCAGCATGAGTTGTATTGCAAGGCATGTATGGGCCCTGACATGCATTGTAGGGATGTAGGTGTGGTCTAGTGACCCAAAGTACACCAAAACCTGCAAATTTGTTTATTTTTGGATGATCAGTTAGCGTGGGTCCAGGGTACACCCAGCATGAGCGGCCTAGGGTTTGAGCATTGGTGCAAGGATTGAGAGGCTGTGAACACCCCAGGGAAAGTGATTTTTTGGTAATTTTTTTCCTGGGTGTGAGTGCCCTACGAAACTACAATTTTTGTCCATTTTTGCCTGGGTGTGAGCGCCCCAGGAAACTGCAATTTTCATGTCTGGAGCAAAATTGCAATTTTTTGTTTGTGATTTTTGTGTCTGCAAAAATTTCTCAGCTGCTTCTATAATGTGAGTTGCATGATTGAATGATTTACAGTTTGAGTCACATTTGTGGGTTGCAGCATTGTGAATGCATTCCTTAGTCACGTTTTACTGCATTATGTACTGTAGCGTGAGTTCCCTGGAACTAGTGCATGAGTGAATGAGAAAGGAGTAAATTATTCGCTTGGTGTTGCTAGTTATTTGTATCTTTTTTTGTTACTTTCTTGGGCTAGACAATGAATGTACATGTTTTGCATTTGCACTTGTGCGTTGGTTTACTGTGAAATGAATTTTTAAATGTACCCCAGCGAGCGTTCCAATAAACATTGATATCCTTGTCTCATGGGGTGATCTTATGCATGATGAATATTATTTAGTTGTTGGGTTTATTTATTTTTCTTATTTTATTTTGTTTTTAATTTATATGTTTTATATATTTTAATTCACTTACCTAAATTTCTTGTTCTATGCAGGGGGCTAAGCCTTTTCTCCTCGTGGTTGAACTTGTCGGTGTGCTATCTTGGTTTGGCCCTTTGGAACCGAACATGACTAGTTATGACATGTGGATCGGGGTGCATGTAATATGGTTTTGTTTGAATGTTGGTGCATTTTTATCATTTATTTTGCAGAATTTTAGCATTGTCATATGGTCTCATTTGAGTGAGCAACTGACTCGCAATATTGTTGAGACCTTGTTGTTTGGCTCAACACGGGGCATATTAGCTTTTGTTGTGGACATAGATAAGGGACCATATATAGTCAAGGGGGGTGCTCCAAAAGGTCCTAGATCAATGCATCCTTTGACCCATGTGTGGGGATTGCCTTCTTGCAACCATTACAATAGTAGTAGCACACTTTTCCTAACCTACCGTGTACATACACTATTCCAGAATCTGCCTGGAACAGTATACAAAGTAGACAAGTATGATATTTTATACTTGTATTAACTTTGGTTCCTTTAACTTTATATCATTGCTTATGTATGAATATCCTTTTCTTTTGCAGTCCCTATTTTGCTGAGCATGGATTGCACGAGGATGATAGTGGGCTTGCGTTAGTGCATACAGCCTTGGAGGTGTTCATGATGGACCCCACTCTTCGTGCTGCAGTGCTAGGCCAAACCAAGGATGCTATCATCAATTATCCTAGGCAATTCTCTAGGGCCCTTGAATGTTGTCAGGTTCACAGCTGGCTGCATGAGGAAAGGCCTCCTGATGGGCCTGTTTTTCCTCAATTGGTAGTTTCTAGGGCAAGTGTGCCTACTCCATTTACTAATGGTAAATGGTTGTGTTCTAGGCTTGGTTTTCATTTTTTTGTTACATAATTGCTTATCATATTCTTAATTTTTACTTAGTGTCTCCTGTGTATTTTCTACAGCGATCGTTCCCCTTGATGAGGTTACCATCATATCTGGGCATACTGAAGCTACTCTCTTTATGAAGTTTGGAGAGATAGAGGAGTCACAACGGTGGCTACACAAGAAGGCACCTAAAAAAATCATTAGCCTTCTTACCAATGTAGGCTTGATGAACCTATTTACTACCTTGACTCCTACCATTCCTATGACGGAAATGGTTTCCATTGTTGACTCTTTTAACAATGATGTCTCTTATTTTACTACATGAGTTCGGGGAGTTAAGGTGTCTTTCCACCTAACTACTAAATTATTTTCTGATCTCTTCAATGTACCAATGGATGGTGCTAAGGTGTCAGTGGATAGAGAAACTAGAGAATGCCATGTGATCAAGGAACTTGAAGACTAGCTAGGTGTACCATGGGGTGCAAAGGATTTTGTCATGCAAGCTGACACTCGCTTGACAGAGGTAAATTTTCTGTACCCACTCTTTAGAGCACGAGCGTTCCCTAAGTCTCTTTCCCAAGCAAGAAGTCTTGGGATTGAGTCTGCACGTGTTATGCACTCAGTCTTGGAGACTGGCATGTGCTACAATTGGGCACAGTTCCTTGTATTAGGCCTCTGTGGAGAGATTATTAGGCTATGCTCCAATGTTGATGCTAAGTTCCACTTTACCTTTGCATTTTTCACAGGCTATCTCCGTAGGTTTGCTGAGTTCTTAGTGGTCTATGGAGATAACCATTATGTGTTAAGGGATCAGTTACAGTTGTCTTGCCCCTAGATCTATCATCTATTTAACACTACTAGATCCCAAGATCCACCTGAAGGTATCAAAGAATTAGTCTTTGTTAGGACAGGGGGTGTAGCCAGTCGTTCCCATCATTCGCGTGATAGCTTGGGGTTGGAACCACCTAAACCGCACACAACTATTAGGAGAGCTGAGCACTTGATCTAGGAGACTGTTGGAAAGGCTAAGGCCAAGGCGAAAAAGGCTAAGCATTCAAGGGAACTTGTTATTAAGGTGAGACCGCCGAAGGCAAAGAAGATTCGATTCATCTTGCCAGGAGTGGGTGAGTATTTTTATTATTTTTTTTCTTTAAGTGTTTTTTTATCATTTTTTGAATTTATTTGCTTACTTAAATGTTCTTACCTATTATGTCATGCTAACTTTAGATTTTTTGGTGTTAACAGAGGATACCCCTAAGAGGGAAAGGGAAGAGTTAGCTCCAATGGGTGAGCCTAAAATGGTTATCACTGGGTGTGACAAAGAGGAGGAAATGAGAGAAGAAGTGGTTGGGGCTATTCCCATATTATGGGGAGAGGATGAAACAGATACCATGGGAGTCACACTTGTAGAGGATTTAGATGCCCTTAAGCATTCAAGCAAGGAGAACGGTGTCTTTGACGGTTTCTTTGATGGGTCTCTACACCTTGGTAAGTCTTGTTATTTTGATCCACATTTTGTACTTCTTAGCTTTGTAAATTATTTTGATTATGATGGCTCTTCTTAATATCAGACATGGATGTTGAAGCGCCTGAAGCACATGCATCTCAGGCAGATGGCTTGGAGTTGGAGCCCCCAGTTGAGGTGCCTTCCCATATAGATTCAACATCCATTGATCCATTGAGGCCATGGCATGATGTGCCAAATAAAGTAGACTTTGTTACTAGCATTGTCAATGATGTTGTTGCTCGTCTGCAATAGGCTCATCATGAGTTAGTTGTGAACTTTATACTAAGTGCCTGGGTTCATTATGTTTTTGCATCTATTGGAGGTCCCTTGTTGGCTCATATATGTAATGTTTGTACTTGTAGGTGCGAAGCTTCAATGGAGTCCTTCTGAGGCTACCCATATTAATGGTCTCCTAGAATTGCCCAAAGATATTGAATAGATCCTAAGAAGAATTTATGATGCGGTTTTGGGTTGTGTTGTTCCAAATGCCAAGTCTCTCTGGACCTGCAAGTGCTCAATTGAATAGTTATGGCTTGAAATCCAATCATTGAAGGAAATTTGGTGAAGGTGACAGAGGAGAGGAATGACTTGCAAGCCCATTATGATTTTTCCTCTGCTATATTGGAAGGTGATAGTACCTGGTGTACATCCGAGATCACCTATGCATGTTATTGGGCAGACTTGAATAACAAGGTGCAGGTGATTCAGGATCTAGCCAAACAGAGGGCCAAAATGGATTTGTTAAATAGGAAGTGCCATGATTGGAAGTCCTTTGCATCCAAGGTACGTAAATGGGGCCAGGATTAGAAAGATCATAACAACCAATACAAAAAGTGGTTGAAGGAAGAATCAGTTGAACGTCGCCGTTTGGAGATGTTCGTGGAGGGGTTAGGCTTGTGCTCTTCCTATGAGAAGTTCCTTGAGTGTACAGAAATGGAGGGGTCTCCTGAGAGATCCATTACCACCACCTATAGGGAAGCTTCAACAAGCATGTTTCCTCTTGAGTGCCCTTCCTGGTCATCAGTGGACAAGGGAAAAACCTTGGCCAATATCAACCTCAGACTTGAGAAAGACTGGGCATGTGTGCCCGAAGAAGAGATTCTACGGTGCCTGGAAGCTAATCTCAGGCCTTCCCCACTTGTGAGTGTCTTATTTCTTGCATTATTTTATTTCTTCCAGTCATCATTTCTTTTTTAGTATCTTGTGCTTTTAATTTGTTTGTCTATGTTTACTTATTTTGTTATTTTTCTTGTTTTTGTTCTTATTTTTATCTTTATAGGGATATGGTGATGGGGCTGGCCCCAGTGGGATGGGAGCTGATGACATAGAGGAGTTTGAGGCCTAGCCCCCTCCTAATACTAGTGCATGATTTGGCTTATTAGTCTTGTTAGTCTTGTAATTTCTTTATTAGTTTTTTTGTCTTTCAGCTTATTTTGTTGTTTTTGGAATATGTGAAGACAAATGTAACATGATCATGGTGTAATATTTTGTCATCCTATTGCCACGTTAACACTCTGCATTACACACACACACACACACACACACACACATATATATATATATATATTTGCTTTTTCGAGTTTATTTGTGAACATGAATGTAAACTAGAATCATGTCTGGTAAGAATAAAATAAATGAAAATTGTCACTTGCAAAATGTAAGCAATAATGACATAGCAAAGTTTTGGTAAACTAACGATGTATTGTGCTATAGTTTAAAGCCATTTTGGGCCATGCGTATCAGTTTAGAGTCATGATGGACTATTGTATCTTTGTCAAAGAAAGGGAGGAGTTTATAGTTGTTTCAATAAATTTTAAAAGAACTGTCCATTTCTGATCGTGGCTAGTTTAACGTCATTGCGGATGCTCGGTAGTTTAACGTCATTCCGGACACCTCATAGTTTATCTTAGTTGTTGATCTATTTCTTTAATTTTGTAATTTTCGGTGAAGGGTGGGACATGTAGGCATGATTTTGTACTTGCCATCCCCCTTATTGAATACATCAAATGGTAGTTTTGACCAAGGGACATATGTGGGAATGGCTCCTATGTCTACATATTTTGATGCTTCCTCTATTTTAGAAGGTTGCAGGTTGGAGATTGACCATTGTCTAGGGCTTTATTAGTGTTTTCTTGCATAGTTTCAGATAGTTCAACCTCTGATCCTTGGTTTGTTCCTATGTGTGAGGAAGTAAATAGTGTTGCTGCATGCCCATGTATGACGATTTCACCACCCTTGTAAGGTAGGTGAATTTCTTGATGGATAGGAAAGGATACAGCTTTTAGTTGAGCTAACCAAGGCTGTCACAAAATCAAATTGAACCCCAACATCTCATCAATGACTACAAATTCGACTGATGTGGGGAACTGGTCGCCTGTTATGAAATCCAAGGTAACCATGCCTTTTACCATGACACGGGAACCACTGAAAGATTTCAAGAATGATGTTGTCATTGGCCGCATTTGTTCCGTGAGGCCTAGTTGTTCAATGATAGGGAAAGGTATTACATTTTTTGCTGCTCTGTCATCGACATGCATCCTATGTATCTTAAATTGGTCAATTTGTATCGTTATAAACATAGGGGCGGTAGTGACCTCTCCCGTTTTTTCATCTTGTTTAATGTCATTGGCATGAAATCCTAGAGACATGGACCTTGATTCTTGATGTGGAGAAAATATAGTGTAAATAGATGGTTCATTTGAAGGAAGGTCTTCACTAACATGGATTGAAGTCAACATACATACTAGAGCTTCCCGATGTACCAGGGAGGTCATTACCAGGTCATATAGGCTTATAGAGGTGTTCTTTTGCTTTAGGACCTATGTAACCTAGGTCAGGGCACTAGCCAAGTCTTTGCTATTTGGAATGTTTTTATCTATTGAGATTTGATCCATTTGACCCAACATTTGCATCTCTTGTAGGAGAGTTTTCACGTTACTAGCTGTAGCTGTTGAGCTTGGGACATTGGACACTCCCGAGTTCTTGTTTTGGTGACTCGTGCTAGGCTGATCAGTAACTAGAACCATAGGGACAACATTCAATGGTGCGGGCTTTGGTGGTCCTAACTCATGACCATGATGTTCTTTTGCCAATCGTTCCCTAGTTAGTCTATCAGTGAAGAATTCTCATGAGGGTTTCGGGGGAACTGTTGGGGATTGTACATTGAAGTGTTGCGGCACCCAGATTACAAATAGAGCAGGTTGAGTTTGCGATGGCACATTTGCTGTTGCAACCATCAGGTGTACTTGGATGACAAATGGTTTTCGTAGCATAGGAGGTGTATGTGTGGCAAAAGAAGCTTGTGGAGGTGTTAGTGTAGATACAGTTTCAGCAGGCACACAAATCACAAAAGGCCTTCATGGGATGTCTTGTTCATTGCTAATATGGATGGTGTTAATCAAATATAATGCCTCTTTGGTGTTAAGAGGGTCTTTGTAGACCCCCATAGATTGATTTTGAGTTCTTACTGGGTTGGCTTCATCGAAGAATATCTCACCTCTGTCAATCATACGTTGTATGTCTTGTTTTAGGGTGAAGCAGTAATCGGTTCCATGTTCACATCGCTAGTGATACTCACAAAATCTATTTAACCTGAAACATCTTGGAATAGGGGGTTCATTAGCTATTGCCAACGTTGGGTTTTTAACTAACTCATAGTATCGGTCATGTCTTTAAGATTTTTCAGGAGACATTTGCTTATGTTGAATCATCCTAGCCTTTAGAAGTTGGTCCAATAGTTGTGATGGCTTCATGGGTAAGGGTGTGTATTGAGCAGGGTCTTTTCATTCAAAGGTACAAGTATGACTCATGTTAGCAATTTGGGTAGAGGAGGGTTCATGCATAGGTGTAGGAGCAGTTCTTTTGTGACTAGTGGGGGTAGCAGGTTGTTTCCCTTTTTGCCCTACATTGTTGGGTCAAAATGTCTCTGCCACTGCTATGACTGTTATTTTAGACTTGTCTTTATCTTTCTTCTTATGTTGGCTTTTGAAGGTTAAGTAAGTTGGGTCATGACTTGTCTGTGCTACCTCTTCTATATTTTTTATTTGGAAAAATGTCTGGCTTAAAGTATGAGTGTTCAGATAATAGAGTTTTGAATTAACGAAATCATTAACGGCACTCTTGAGGATTGTAAGTAAATACGTTTCTGGGATAGGCTCATGAAGTTCGTTAAGAGTAGCGCTTCATCTTTGGATGAACTTTTGTACGAGCTATAATGGTGCTTGTTTTATTTGGATTAGACTGTCTAGCATGGCTTCAGGTTTTAGGTTATACTTAAAACGGGTAATGAATTGATGTAACAAATCCTCTAGAGAGGATATTGAGTTACGTGGTAAGGATCAGTACCAGTCTAAGGCTCTTCCAGTTAAGGACATGGAAAATACATGCAGGATTGCATGAGGCTAGGCCTAGAGTAACAAACACTCTAATCGAAATGTCACTAGGTGAGCATTTGGATCTCCCTCTCCATTATACTTGGTCAACTACGGCAATGAAATTCCTTTTGGTAGAGTCAATGGTGACACTGAAGAGCTAATCGGATCATCCTGATAAAAATCCATCACCTTAACTTCTTCAGTGTTTTCCATTTTGAAGAGCTTTACCTCATCAGTTAACGCTTGCATCATTTTCCTAGCCTCTACCCATTCTTGGGAACTAGGTGGACCAGCTGGTTGATTAGATTGAGCATGATAATGGTTAGATTGTTGTGTGATTTGTGGAAAAGATGACTGCAGGGTGGTTGATGGTTGTACTTGAGAGACATTCATGGATGGGATTGTAACGGGTGGTATGCTTTAATGAGCCGGTTGATGTTGTTGAATGACAGGTGCGGGCCACTACCTAGTTACAAGTTGTGAGGAAACATCCTGAACCTGTTGAGTTGCAGTAGTGAAGGGCATTCCTTGGATTTGTACTTGTGATATATAATGAGTAGATGTAGAAGTGGGTATCACAGATGGCATCCCAATTATTTGGGGTTGGAAGGTCACTCCTATATTAACTTGAGAGGGGATTTGTTGGGATTGTCCTTGTGAGAGAGAGGGTAAACTGGCAATTAGAGGGATAACAGGGATGGGCACATTGAATTGGGTGTTGGTCATGGGGAGAGTATGAATGAGAGTGGATGCTTCCTATTGAGAAATAGGTTCTTGAATGTTTGTAAATGCATGAAGTGGCATAGTCTCTCCCGTGAAAGGGTGGAATAATCAATTTGCATAAGTATGAGGACTTAGAGTGTGGTACGAATCCCCATGTTCAGATTGAGCTACAAAATCATCTTCCTCATCTTCATTTTGAGGCTCTACAGTAGGTTGCCACAATGTTTGATTCCTTTCCAGGAGGAGCTGGGATATGAGTTCATGGTAGGATTCAGAGAGGGGAAATATGTTATATGCTGAAGGGATAAAGTTATGGCCCCCTTTATAGATGAGTTCATAATGTCATTTTGCTTCCATTTTCGTGTGATCAACAGGTAGGTTAGCTTGGATCTTTACGCAGATGAAGTTGTATTGTTCTGGGGTGAGAATTATATAGGAGGGGTCCTTGCCTTGTAACCTAAGTGATCGATGAGTTGGCCCTTAAGGGTTCATCTCTCCAACGGTGACTATGGGTTTAGTTGTGGTCACAGGTTTTGAGATTTCAACATCAAGGTCAAAAATGGGCAATGTTGATTTGATTTGAGAAGATTCCATGTGTGCAAACTAGCTTGATCAAGTTGGGTAGTGTGTGCAGATATGAAACTTGGGCAATCTGGGTGTATGCAAGCTAGCTTGAGCAAGCTGGGTAGCATGTGCAGCTTGGGCAAGCTGGGTGTATGCAAGCTAGCTTGAGCAAGATGGGTGTATGCAAGATAGCTTGAGCAAGTTGGGAAGCATGTGCAACTATGCAGCTGTGCAGCTTGGGCAAGCTGGGCATACATAAGCTAGCTTAAGCAAGCTGGGCAGCGTGTGCAGCTTGGGCAAGTTGGATGTATGCAAGCTAGCTTGAGAAAGCTGGGCAGCGTGTGTAGCTGTGAAGCATATGCACTTCTATGAGGGAGGTACAACATATAGCATGTCTATGATTAAAAATATAGTGTGTGCACGTTGGGATCAAAGGCATAACTTGTGTACGTTGAGGATAAGGCACAACATCTGAAGACAGGGCACAATGTCGAAAGACAAGGAAGAATGTCTGAAGATGAGGCACAATGTCTATAGGTAGAACATAGTGTCTAGGATAGAAGGTAACGTCTGGAGGCAAAGGAAAACATGTGGATGTTGAGGTTTGTGTATCGACATTGAAGAGGATACGACATATGAACGTTGAAGAGGGTGCGGCGTATGAACACTAGACAACAGGTAGTTTATGGACGTTGGACAATAGGCAACGTATGGATGCTGGGCCATGGGCAATTGGCAGACATTGGACGTTGGACCCTAGATGCTGGATAGTGGGGAATGCAATGGTATGTATAAGGAACGTAAATGGAATTTCCCTCCTTCTAGCGCCAATTTCTGTACCGTCCGGAATTGTCGGCATAGGGCTAGCGAAAAATGAACGTCGAAAGATCTTTGGAGAGATACAGATGACTTTGCCTTCGCATGAGGACAAGCTAGAAAAATAAAGGCAAAGTGCCTTGGATGGTCTGCATGCAGATCAACCAAGGACTTCCTCAAGCATATACTAATGGCCTATGCTGGGTTTATCGTCACGAAATGTAAAATGAGAGAACATGATGTAACGAAATGTAAACATGCAATATAGCGTGTAAATGTAAATAGAATGTATGCATAAACATGCAATGAAATGGAACAATGCAAACAATGAACTAGAAAAACATAATGAAAGGCAAATAACAAACAATGTTGTTTGAATTAATAGGATGTGCACCAGTCAAAACGTAGTTGCGTTGCAAGTCAAACATTAAGCTTTGATTTGTGGTGTTTACAGGCATTGGAAATCATGTGCAACCAGGCTCAGGATTTCTGGTTTTCTTTTTCTACTTTTCCTCCCTTTTATGTCAATGAATAGGATATTTATACATTTTTCTAGGCTTGGGAGTAGGATTCATGAATGAAGTCAATGGCTATGAGATCTGCGAAAAATGGATCGCGTGATAGGTGTACATGGGTGAACTATGTTTTAGACTAGGTGCATTGTATCATACAATGCAAGCTAGCTTACACTCATAGAAGTAGCATAAGAGCTTGAAAAGCTCACAGATGATGAAGCTTACAATGAAAATTTACAATGAATTCTAAGAGGGATTGACTTCAGCTTGCTTGAAACTTCATGGTCCTTTGAATAGATTGCTGCAGGGCATCGATTTGAGTGATTCAGTGGCTATTTGAAGTATCTCTACTTCACTAGGGCTCCCAACATGAGTTGATTTGGTCCTGGTGTGTCCTCAGCGTGCATCGGAAGTGCTTTTTCTTGGTCGTAACCAGTGGTCATGTTGGGCTCATGCTGCCAGTGTGACCTCAACGTGACCTCAGTGTGACCATATAGAACTGATACATTTTGAGCTGAATCTTGACCTCTGACGCCTATTCTTTGAAGTGCAACTGCTGCCTGCTCTCTAGGGTAGCTTGGATGCTAAATTTGAGTCTGTTCTTGCATTGATTTAAGCCACTTTTGACAGGTCACACTGGGCTCACGCTATTAATGTGACCTCAACATGACCCCAGCATGACCTTAGCGTGAACTAGCCAAAATGCCATGTTTCATGCCCAATTTTTGATTTTCTGGAGCCTGTGAACAAGTAGAAATTTTGCTAAAAATTGATGTTGAAAATTGTGCTTGGGATTGCTTTATTTGATCTATTTTTATTTGGTCACACTAGGCTCATGCTCTAGCGTGACCCCAGCATGACCTGGGCATGAGTAAACAAATCATGCAATTTTGAGCTTAATTTTTGAGGTTCTAGAGGCTGGGAGATGCAATTAACATCAGTGAAGCTCGAGGGGAGTCTACGTGCTTGAATTCAAACTATTTTGGCTTGGTTCAAGGGCTTTGAAAGTTGGTCAAGCTGTACTCATGCTCTACTCATGTTAAGTAGCATGACCTTAGCATTACCTTAGTGTAAGTAGCAAGATTCATGCAATTTTGACTTAAAATCTTGGGTTCTAGGTGCTGAAACTTGAAGTAGTCATCAGTGGGCCTCAAGGGGGTCTTGACCATTCAAAGTAGAACAGTTGTGACCTAATTTGAAAGTTGTTAGGGTTGGTCATGTTGAGGGCAAGCCAGCTTGAGTTCCATGCCTTGGACAAATTTTTTGCCTCTTGAATGCCAAAAGAGCTTGTGTCATTCCTGTTTCAAAGTTTTAAGCTGAAATTTTGTGGTGTTTTAGTGCTTGGGATGATGCTAGTTGTATCTCCATAATCAACATGCACCTGATGTATTTTAAATTTTCCTATACATATGGTTATGAACAAAAGGGTTGTAGTTGTACTAACCTAAATCGTCAGTGTAAAGCTGGAAGGGAAACAGATACTGAGAGATCATTGGATAGCCATAGCTGACCCTACCTTGGCTTGAGGGCAAGCTGGAAAAGGGAACAAAGGCAGAGTGCCTTGGATGGTTTGCATGCAAATCAACCAAGGACTTCCTCGAGCATAAGCTACGGCTAGCGCTGGGGTTATCGTAAACAGGATGTAAACAAAATGTAAACAATGATACAAAATGTAAATAAAGTGTACGTGAATAGAATTATATTGCAAACAAAGCATAAACTAAAGTAAATAATGTAAATAGGAGGAAATGCTGAAACTGTATTGTATTATTTTTAAAAAAATGTGCACTGGTCAAAGCGTAGTTGCACAAGTGTGAATGGCAAGTCAGACGCCTAGCCCGAGAAAGATATGGCACGATGATGTGATGATGAAATGGAATGAACATGAGAAGAATTTGGAAGCCAAAAATCGAATGTGCCAAGTGCTCAAGGATTGCAAGTTCTGTCCTCCTTCAGAATTTCCAATCTCTCCAATCTTTGCCTCTTTCTCTTCCTTCTCTCTTTCTTCTTTTTCTTTTCTTCTCTTTTGCCTCCCCAAATTTGTGTGAATTGATGGGGTATTTATAAGGTTGGGCTAGGGTTTTAGCTAGGGTTTGCTTTGACCAGGTTTAATGTATTTGTGTTGGATAGTTGTACACAAGTTGGATGTGTGTTGGCAATTGCATACTTTGACCAGGTTCAATGTATTTTACAACTTGTGGGTCATTCCAACGCATAAAAAAAATACAAATTAGAAATACAAGCCCTCAAGCGATAAAAAAAACTTAAAAAAATTAAAAAAGATTAGCTCCAACTTTGGCCCGCTTGGAAAATTTATATTTCTTTTTCTTCTTTTTGCTGAATATTTGGCCTGATTTTGCATGGGCTTTCATATCCCTTTGCCATTTTATAGATTTCTTGAAAAAGAAAATCAAGAAGTATTAACACCGCCTCGCTTGTTTAGCATCCAACGTGACTTGCAGTGTGACCTATAGTGTGACCTCCAAAACTTGCAATTTTGGGCTGAAATCTGGAATTTCTAAAGGCTGGGACCCATAGTTATCAATAGTGGACCTTGAGGATGACTTACACCCTTAAAATCAAGTTATTTTGGCTCATTTTTGGGGCTCTAAAAATTGGTGACATTGATCCTTATGCTGTGCAGCGTTTGAAAAAGTAACCCCAGCATCACCAAGCCAAAATGGCACATTTGAGACCCAAATCTTGATTTTTTGGAGGCTAGGAGCTACTGAGGACCTTGGTGAAGGTCATGGGGGGGTCCTTGTGCTTGATTTTGGCCTATTTGAACTCAATTTCGAGGCTCCAAAATTTGGTGACGCTGATCCTTACGCTGTGCAGCATCTAAAAAAGTAACCAAAGTGTACTTAGCCAAAACCAAACATTTTGAACCTGAAACTTTTGATTCTAGATACTGGAAGTTGGTGCAGTCACCTGTGGGCCCCATGGGGACCTTGCTTGTTGAATCATGGGCCATCGGGGGCTATTTTAGAGGCCTCCAAGTTTGGTCACGCTGTACTCATGTTGGGCAGCAGCATGACTTAGCTTGATTCTTGTCTGAAAGTGCTAGGCCAAAATTAGTGGTGTTTCAGTAGTTACTTCACCATTTTGGGATTAACCTTAATTTCACTATTGCAAAATATAGGGTGCATTAACTTCATCTCCTTTGGTAAGGGAGGAACCATCATTGCATGAATGAATTCCTTGTTAGTGGGGATATCCTCACTAACGAGGATGGAAGTCAACATTTTGACTTATGCCTCACGATGTATGGAGGAAGTTAGGATTAGGTCATACAAGCTTAGAGTTATGTTTTTTTACTTGAGAGATTTCTTGACTTGGTCCATTGTACTAAGGAAGTTTTTATTGTTGGTCATGGACTTGTTGCCTAAATTGTGCTTTACTTTCTCCATGAGCTCCAAAATGCACACTTTGACCCTATGTTGTGTTTGTTGGATCTTTTCTTCATTGTTCTAGTTATGGGCTTTGTTGTCCTCCTATGGCTTGTTGGTTGGAGTAGGTTGGGCAGAGGAGGTCATGGGTATAGCCAGAATGGGAGTGGACTTTGGTAGGTCTACTTCCTTTTGTGCCTTTTTCTGCTTGTCACCCTTGTTATTAGGCTTATGCTTATGCTTCTTCCTTTGTTTGGTTGAAGTTTTTTGGTTGTTAGCCATTGGTTGTGAGGAAGGGGAAGTAGCATTACCTAGCATAGGAGGTTGTTGTGTAGTTGGTTGGGCTATAGAAACTTGAGTTATGCTAGGTTGGTGGACCTTGATGATAGAAGGTTCCTTGGGAGGCACTTGTGATGGTTCTCTTATGACAAAGGGGGATCTTAAGCTATGGGAAACTAAAGAAGCCCTTTCATCATAGAGGGGTACTTGAATCACTAATGGTTCTCTTGTAGGTCTCTAGTCATCATTAATGTTGAATGTTGAAATAACATAGGGACTATTATTAGCATTCAACAAGTCTTTGTAGACCTACATTGATTGGTTTTGTGGCTGAACTCGGTTGGAAGCATCTAAGACTAGCTCACCCCTATCTATCATTCTTTGCAGGTCATCCTTTAGTGTAAGGCAGAAGTCTATGTCATGATCAAGTAGTTTATGATAATGGTAGAAGTGGTCTAGTTTCAAGTATCTAGGTAATTGAGGATCATCCTTCATTGCCCAAGTAGGTTTCTTGGCTATTTTGCATAACTACTTGTGTTTCTTTCAAGTGTCTTTAGTCACTTTTTTGTGTTGCATTTAATCAATTTTTAATAATTGATCTAGTAACTTGGATGGTTTCATAGATAAGGTAGTGTATTTAGACCTATTCTTTATTTTGAAGTTAGGTTTGGTTGTTGTGATGCAGTGGCTCCATAGGTTGATGGTTGTTTATTGCAGTCATTAGTATGGGCCTTGGGTGGATTGGCCTTCAGCCCTTGGTTTGTAGTATTTTTTTTATCATAGTTGTTATGGTCATGTTGTTTTGTTTGATCTTTTTTTTATATGCTACATAGGCCAAATCATGACGGGCCTTTGTAGCATCTTCTATGTTCTTAGTTTGCACGAATGCTTAGCTAAGAGATGATTGATCGAGGTAGTAGAGTTTTGAATTGATAAAGTCATTTATTAATTTCTTAAATATGGGTAACAAGTGGGTTTTAGCTATAGGCTCTAGTATTTTGTTGAGTAGTCCATTCCATCACTAGATGAATTTTTGCATAGGTTCTAGGGGTCCTTGCTTGACCTTCATGAGTTGGTCAAGTGTTGTGTCAGGCTTTAAGTTATACTTGAAGTAATTGAAAAATTGGGCAACCAAGTCCTCAAAACAAGATATGGGCCCCTAGGTAATTTATGATATCAATCAAGTGCTTTTCTAGTTAAGGAAATAGGGAAAATCCTCATGATGGTATGAGGCCATGGCTGCAAGAGTAAGCATTTGGATCGAAACGTAATAAGGTGAGCATTAGGATCACCTTCGCCATTGTATTTGCTAAATTAGGGAATAGTGACACCAAGAGTAAGTGTTAAGAATGAAAATACAAGACTTATGGGATTATCCTAGTAGAAATACATAATCTTGATAGTCTATAAGGTAGAGGCTTTAAGCCTTTTCAACTTCTCTATTAGGTCCTGGATCATCTGAAAGGCTTGATCTAGGTCCTGTGATGGCCTTGTTGGCTGTGGGGTTTGTACATAAGGATGTGGTGTTTGTTGTGAGGATTATGGATTTGCTATGGGTTTCATGATATAAGGAAGTGGTTACGTTATGGTTATGGATTGTGGTCCAAACAAGGAAAAGGATGTTTGTGCTAGTACTTGAGGCACAAATGGGACAAATAGGGTGTGTGACCCTTGAGTTTCTTAGGGTTCCATGGTGGGCTCCACATGGGTAATTAATGGATTTATGATGGTAAAAATCACCATTGATGATTGTGTAGATTGAGGTCATGTGGAAAATGGCATAGATGGATTATGGATCATAGTTTGTCGCATCGATTAAGTTTGATGTGTGGCTATGACTAGTGTGTGATCAACTATGGAAGATGGCTTAGTGGCCTTAAGGGTTGCTTATTGGAACAAACCCCTGAAGATTTTTTCAGGCTTTAATTCTACCCTAAATGCATCCTCCTCTTTCTATTATTCCTTGGAGCTATGTTTTTCATCTTCTTCCTCCATCTTAACCAATTGGGCTAGTATACCCAAATAGATATCAAATAGAGGTATTTGGTCATAGGGGGAAGGGATGTACTCCTTACTATTATGGTGGATAAGTTTGAACTCTCCTTTGGCTTTTTCTTTCAAATGTGAAATTAGCATGCCAACCTATATTTTGGCACAAATGATGTTATATCAGTCTTCATTTATGATTGAAAAATTAGGACTTGTTCCCCTAACCATTAAAGATTACCTACATTTTATGATAGCAAGGTCTTTGAACCCTCATGGCTTATTGGCTAGGACCTTCGCTAGTGAAGGTGAGGGGTAACTTTGTAGATTGTTGGAAAGACATGGCTATGGTGTTGAGAATGGCTTAAAATAAGGCTATAAATGATAAAATTGAAGTAAATTTTAGCAAATGGAATTCAAAAATGTTTAAGGAAAATAAAAAAGGCTAAAAATAATGGGCTTACCAAAATTAGTAAGTAGGGGGATAAGAAGGATTTACCCCTTTACTAGAAATGGAAAGCTGAAAAGGTTGGTAATAAGCCTTATCTTAGCTACCAATGATGATGATGGGGAGAAGGCTAAAAATAAAAGTGGCAAGTTTGGTTTTTCCATTGAAACTTGGTTTTGGTAGGCTACCAATTTTCTTAGCTTGAAAAAATGGGGGAAAGCAAATTTTCAGAAGTTTGGTAATTCTCAAAAGGGCTTCACCAAAAACTTAAAAAGTTGAAAAAAATTGAAATTGGTAGCAAAAAGAAAAGGTTAAATGTTTCAATGTTGGCTTTGGGGCTGAAAAATTGATAGCAACTACCCTGAAAAATCACCACCCAACCACCTGCAACTTTCATGTTACAGTTTTGGTCACTAAGGGGGGCGGGTGTTGGGGTGCAGAGGAAAGGGGGAATGAGATGATAGGAATCTGAAATCTCCTACCCTAATGTTGATGAGGGTGAAGGTTGAAAAATCAAAGTGGAAAGTTGGTATTTTGCACTAAGAATTTAGGTTTTGCAAGTTTCCATTTTTCTCAACTTGGAAAAATGGGGGGATAGCAAAGTTTGGTAGTTTTTGGAAGGGTTATACCACCAAATTTAGAAGTTGAAAAAGATTGAAATTAGTAGCAAAAAGAAAAGGGAAAATGTTTTAGCCCTAGCTTTGGGGCTAAAAAAATTCATAACAGTTATTATGAAAAGTCATCACCTAACCACCTACAGCTTCCATGCTATAGTTTTGCTCACAAGGGGAGGGATGGGGGCGGGGGAGAAGACTAGCATTGGTTCTTCAAATTATTGGCTATGAGAAATCAAAGAAAAGCTTGCAAATGGAAATTTTGGTAATGGAGAAGAATAGATTTGGTCACAAAATTTGGGCGAAGGCCCTCTTTCTAATACCAAGAAAAACTATTATGATTAAAAAATTCAGTCATTGGAAAAAAATCTAAGGGGATCTAGTGCATAGTAGTTCCTCAATCCATAAATCTCCATGGCCTTTGCAAAAAAATGAGATTCGAGGTACCTTGGCTAGTTTGGTAGATCAACCAAGGACTTGGGGGATTTGCAAAACAATGTAATGAAATGAAATGTAAAAACTAATAATAGATCTAAATAATGCACAAAAAATAAACAAATATATTTTGCACACAAAACCATAAACTTAAAACTTTATTGAGAAAAAATAAAGAATAAGTTAGAGAAATGTGTACGAATGTGCTTGAATGGGTAGTAGGGGGTTCACTTGGATGCAAGTTTAGGGTTGATGCTATCAACTTCATGATTTGAATGTCCTACCACTCCCAATGCTATCAAACCTCTGGTGCTGCAATCTTAGATCTACAACGTTGACTACTGTTGGGGGTGAGAAAAGTAAAAAATTTAAATGCTAAATTACTCTATGCTGGGGTTTGGGAATCCTAGAAATGCAACATTAACACACAAAATCCACAAGTTTCAAGGCTATGATACTTCCATGATGGGGTTTAAGAGAATGCAGACATAGGATATTGCAAGAACTCTTAAGTGCTTGAGAATTCCCTAGTGTGGAATCATATAAAATTTTAAATTAAGTGTCAGGCTAAAATTATTTGCTTGTGTAAAAATTACTGAACCATGTGAAGTATTGGTTATAAAATGGCTATGATTTGGGTGTAAAATGGTCGCCAAATTTTTTCCTCGTTTAAGTAAGATGGGTGCCCAAATTTGGGAGGTTATTATGCATAGTAAGTGCCTTCCTCCATGGTTATTTTGTTTACTATAAATAGTAATTGGGGCACACCCTCCACACTCGACATGAATCTTTCATGTTGAGCTCTCCACCATGTTTGCTAAGGTGGTTGGTTAATGTTGAAGTGCATGAAGTGATGAATTTTGGCTTTTGTGACTTCCACACTAGGGGATGTAATTTTTAACACTGGGGTAAAGACTCTATGCTAGGGAAAAACTTCCATGCTGATGGAGGAAGGTTTCTAGGCTATGCATGTAGTCTCCACACTAAAGGGAGAAAGTTTCCAAAACCCCCACTCTTCCATGATGGGGGTATGGGATATTTACTCTCTGGCATGTCTTTCTATCATAGAAGAGTTTATACCCTCAATAGAACCCATCAAATTTCCATTTTTGGCATTTCAGATGGAATTTTTGATCCTCCTAAGCCAAAATATAGATGGTAGGTGACTTTTCTCACTTGGGGAATTAGGTTTTGACCACTTATGTGGCATTTTTTAATTTCAAATGTATAAAGTATCTAAAATTACCCACTATGGATTACAATCTTCACATTTACAATGAAGTTTTTCCTTGCGAAAGATACATGATAAAAATTGGCTATAACATGCAAATTTCTTTGGTGGTGTTTCACCTTGATGTAGTAATAGACAGATATTATTCACTATTACATAGATGCCCAGGCCATGGATTCTCATAAAAGGAATAGCTTAGGCACATTGATGGGCTTCAAAGTAAAACTAGAGAGACTCTTGGAGTTTATTCCCAAGGGAGATTATTAGAATTGACCATCCATTACATTCAAAGACTAATCAAGCAAGTGGCAAAGGAGGAAGGTGAGCTACAAAAAAGAGAGTTAGGTAAAGAGTACAATAGAGATCTATTGATCAGAAAAAGAGATGCACAAGTGTATGAGATACAAGAGGAAGAAACCATCGATCAAGCAATCTGAAAGGAGACCCTATAGCTTTAAAATTCTATCACTAATATAACAGCACAAGTAGGGAAGTTGTGCGATTCAATCAATGAGAAAGTCACAAACTCTTAGAAAATTATGGAGGAAAGAATAAAGTAGGCCTTCGAAAAAGTTAAAGACAAGAGGAAGAAGAAGAAGTTTGGACACAAAGGCAAAGTTTCTTCAGTGGCTTAGTGCTTTGACACCAGCTCTATGGATGAGGAAGGTTACATTGTGTCATTATGAACATCCCAAGGGATGTTACCTAGTCATGGTACATCTACAAGAAATAGGGGCAGATGCACTCAATCCTAAATTTATTAAAAAATAGATGCCCAAACGGTTACCTTATCCTCAAGGTAATTATTGACAGAATCTTAAATTAACGTACTATCCTAGTGAAGCTTTGTTGTAGTTGCAGGAGTGTTATTATTAGTAGTTGAAACAAGTCCAATTATGGGCCATGCCACCACCATGTCAATAGTATCCTTATAGCCAACTTGATCCTTATGGATACTATGTCCAATGTCTTGTATAACTTGGTAAGGTAGTTGTTCAAACCCCATAGTACTATCCAACAAAGTACCATAGATCAATGCCATCAAGGATTGCTTCCAACTCATATCTACATTTGACAATAGTTGGTCATTCTACCCAACACCTAAATCCTTTTCTACTAGTGTCACCTCTTGTTATGTAGGGGGAATTTCCATCACAACCCCAATAGAAGAGTGCTACAAGGGTAGTTAATAGACATGAGGGGATGGTTACTTATGAGTCTCAAGCTAGGAAATGACCATTTTTTAGAACAAGTCCAAAAAGGACTCAATGAATGGGAAACAAATATAATTTCACCCCATCTACACCAAGTCCTTTTCAATTACACAAGGTTCCAACTCATCAATTTCAAATGTCACCACTAGCATGCTCACTCAAACCATAACTCATTGGATTAAGGTAGGGGCTCGCCCACATAAGATAATTGATCTAGGAATTCCTTTGGTTTATCTCCAAATGTCAAGACAAAAACTATGCAAATCTCTACTAGATTTTGGGTTTGGAGTGAATCTAATATCTAAAGACATGTCTTAGGCATAAGACCTACCACCACTAAAGAAAAGCAACATTCGCTTGTATCTTGCAAACCAATCAATCATAGTTCTACTTGGACAAGTGGATGACATGATAACTACCATCAGTGGTTGGTATTATCCTATTGAGTTTCTAGTAATCCATTTGGGGAAAAATAAGGAAGAATTTCTAATTATCATGGAAAGATCTTGGCTTAGCATCATGGATGCTAAGCTGGGAATTCATGATTTGTCTTTGAAAATTTCCAAGGAAGATATGGCCAAAATCATATAGAGACAAAGAGTTTCATGTGTCACATATACCGATAATGGGTGGAATTGCATGCAAATAATCTGGGCCATTAAATGAAAGGACACTAAGGCATGCAATCAATCTGTAGAAATAAGATGTGTGCAAAATTATCTATATGCAATAGCCATCTAAAAAGAGGACACCTAGTGGCTAATTACAAGTGAAGAAATTCAATCCAACAAGTACATGAAATTGGAAGAAAAAATCACTAGTACCTATGTTGCAAAAATAGACAAGTTAGAGTAGCTCAAAAAAAGACACTTCTACCCTCACAATATTCAAGAAGAAGAAATAGACTAGGAACACCTAGATATCCCAGACATAATGGAACCAAAATTGTTAGAAATAAAAGTCCTATTGATAAGGTTAGAATATACATTTCTAAACAACAAGAAGTTGGTGATTATTAATGCCAACCTAAACAAAGAACAAGAAATAAAACTATTAGAAGTGCTCAATAGATGGCCTACAATGTTTGTATGGTCTTATGATGAGGTCATGTGAATTAATCCATGAATTAGTCAACACCTAATCTACACTGATCCTATAGTCAAACCAAAATGTGAACCTCAAAAAAGGCTTAATCCTAAATTCAAGGAAGTAGTCAATAAGAATTGGAAAAGTTGCTAAAGGTAGAATTCATCTATTTCATCATGGATAGTAAATGGATTAGTCCTTTGGTGATCGTTACAAAGAAGGGAGGCAAATGGCATGTCTACATTGACTTCCAAATGTTGAACTCAATGATGTTTAAGGATCATTTTCCCTTGCCATTTGTTAATCAGGTCCTAGACACAATTTTAGGACATGAGTACTATAGTTTTCTTGAAGGGTAAAACAGATACAATCAAATCCACATTACACCTGAAGACCAAGAGAAAATGACATTCACCAGTCCATGGGGAATGTTTTCTTATAGAAAAATGCCTTTCTATCTTTACAATGCACCAAAAACTTTTTAGAGACTAGTCCTAAGTATTTTTCAAAAGCAAATAGGTAATGGTGTTGAAGTTTTCATGTATGATTTTTCCACATATGGGCTAGATTTCAAACAAGCATTGGACTAGTTGAAGAAAATACTTAACAGATGTGTTGAAACCAATTTAAAGCTCAATTGGTAGAAGAGCCATCTCATGATCTAAAAAGGCATAGTACTAGGACATAAAATCTCCCAGAAGGATATTGAGGTAGATCTCAAAAAGATTAGAGTCTTCCAAAATATCACTCAATGGCCATAGACAATAAAAGCCTTTTTAGGCCATATGGGATACTATCGCAAATTGATTGAAAATTTTTTAAAGATAGCCAAACTACTTGTAGACCTCATAAAGGAGGATGCATCCTTTAAGTGGACTGACTCATGTGAAAAGGAATTTGAAGCCCTGAAGTAGAAGTTAGTTGGGACACTAATCCTTCAAGCTCTAGATTGATCAAAGCTTTTCATATCATGATTGATGCCTCTAACTATGCACTTGGTGTAGTACTGACACAACTTGATGATCAGAAGATACCATACTACATACACTATGCTAGCAGGAGCATCATTGAAGCACAACTAAATTACACCACAATTGAAAATGAGATGATGGCTGTGGTGTATGCACTTGAGAAATTTAGACATTATGTGCTTGGTTACCAAATCTATGTCCACACTGATCATAGTTCCATCTGATTTCTGATGAACAAGACAATAATTAGTCTTAGAGTTATAAGAAGGTTGTGATTCTTCAAGAGTTTGACATTACAATGATTGATAAGAAAAGAATAAAAAACATAGTAGCTGATCACTTATCAAGGTTGAAATGGGATTCAGACAACCAAGTGGAACCTTTTCCAAAGCAATTTATTTATGAGAACCCATTTATTAGATTAATCAAGGCTATAGATTCAACAGGGAAGCCATGGATTGCAAAGTACCTAATTTATCTCACAACATAAGAGCTTCCTACTAACTAGACTAGAAAATAATGTGAAAAATTCCTTCATAGAGCTAAATGGTATATGAAAATTAATGGCAACTTATATAAGATCTCTACATATGGGCTTGTTAGATTATGTGTGCCAAATCATGACCAACAAAGAATCTTATAGGATGCCCATGAAGGCCCATGTGGTGGCCATTATGCAGGATGCAAAATGACACTTAAACTATTGATGGCAGGTTACTTTTGGCCTACTCTTTTTAGAGATGCCCACATGTTCACATAATCTTGTGAACATTGCCAAAGAGATGGAGTCATGGCTAGATATGAAGGGCCACAACATTAGATATAGTCACTAGAGACTTTTGATATTTGGGGAATTGATTTCATGGGGCTCATTCAACTAATGTCAAATAGAAAAGCATATATTATTGCAATTTTGGATTACTACACAAAGTGGGTAGAGGTAGTAGCAGTGAAAGACTGTACAGCAAAAATAGCTACCAAGTCTTTCAACAACATGTGGTGAACAAGTTTGGAGTACCAAGAATGTTGATATCAAACAATAGAATCCACTTCACTAGTGCTACCTTTAAGAAACTCATGCAACAACTTGCAGTTAACCATAAATTAACAACACCAAATCATCCCCAAGTGAATGATCAAGCTAAATTTACTAATTGTGAAATTACTAGAATACTCACTAGGATGGTTAGTAGGTTTAGATGTGATTGCAGTACAAAATTAAATGATGCTCTATGAGCCTATAGAACATCTTGGAAATTACCTATAGGCTACACCCCATATGAGCTAGTTTATGACAAGCTGCCAACACTTCCAATCTAGGCAGATCTTCATACTTTAGCTACTACCACTAAACTTGACCTTGATTTGAGTTTAGCCAAAAAGGAATGTCTGATGAATCTAAATCTTTTAGATGAGAATTGGCTAGTATCGCTCATGGGTAGTGAAGTCCATAAGCATTACTCCAAACTAAGGCATGATTCACAGATAAGGAATGTAACTATAAAATTAAGTGATAAGGTCCTTTATTACAATCCTAGTCATTTTCCCCAAAAGGTAAAGTTTCAGACACTTTGGGAGGGACCATATATTATGCATACCATGTATTCATCTAGTGCCTTACACATTCACCACCCATCTAGCCCACATAATCTTATCCTTGTTAATATCCAACAAGTCAAACCATACTATGAACATTCAAAGGAGTCTACCCAACCTATCCACTAGTCTTCTACTTATTCTATCTTCCATTTACCTGACTTCAACAATGGTCGTGGGGGTGTCGATCTAGAGTCATAAGTACCCTATTAAATCTTTCATTTGACATGTTCTTTAACATTTTCTTACTTTGTGATATCTTTCATTTTAAAAAAAAATGCTCATTCTTTTATACTCTTCTTTTCTTAATGACTTTGCAATTCTTTAATATTTTCAATTCTTAATATTTTTCATTCTTTACTCTTTTTCCAATTTTTACTATCTTTTCCATTTCTTTCATACTTTGTTTTCAAATCCTTTATACATAATTTTCACTACTAATAAAACATCTTACAAATAAAGGCAAGATGTGGCCTAATGCTATGAAGATTTTGCTATGTTATCAAATCATAAGAAACCGATTGTTTATATAGTGAGACCACATCATCCATCCATCTATTCCAATAATAAGAGGTTCTTACCATGGTCATAATGATATTTTTTCCATCATTAAACTAAGAATAAAATTGTGATCATTATTCCTGGATGGCATAGTGAAGAACGAAGGGGAAATGACAAGGGTGTGACATCAAGGGGATTTGTGGATTCTTTTGGACTATTGTTGTGACTTATATCTTGTTGCTAAGGTTTTCTTTATCCTTGTAGATCTAACAAAAAATGGGAGTAAGAGTTAAACAAGTTCTACCTTAAACACTTGACACAGAATAAAAATAAAAGATCATAGAATAAGTTTTTTGGGATCCCACTAGAAAGACATTTTACCCATGCTTGAAGATAGGTGGCTTCTTAGACATAACAATAAAAATAAAGTTTCATGAACAAAACTCTTCTCTTGGACAATACACCAAGTGAAAATTCTTCTTGCAACATTGATAATCTTACAATTGTATTTCCAAGAGATGAAATGATGTGATGTCATTGGAATATGGTCTAGACTTGATTTGAATATTGGACATAAAGTCTAATGATTACCTTAACCATTAATCAAACACAAGGATTCATTATGTCTATGGTAAGTAAGCTCACGTCCTAATTTTGCAATCTTTTCAAAAATCCATTCCACCTCACTATACACTCAATTATAACTTATGATTTTAAATGACATAGTGTAATGTTCCTATTTTTGTGATACTAATATGTGTGTTTTGCTGAATAGGTATGTGTTAGATTCAGATCCTTAAGTGCCTAAGGACACTTTTAGTGATGGTTATACATGGGCATTAAGGTTTGGAGCATACTTTGGGGAAGACCCATGTGTATAACTGTTGTATCTTATACCTGCCAAGTGATTCCACATCATCTTGAGCCTTTCAATTCCAATAAATGATAATAAAAACTTCCCATATCATTCACACTATCCATTCTAATGACACAACATAATTTCTATCTCATTCATTTCATCAACACCTCATATACTTTTGTAGTCTTAGATTCCTTAATGATAGACTTTCAATGCTTATTCTTCACAATGGAAGCATCATCTCCATTTCATGACCCTTTCAACATGATGCATATCTTCTAGCCATTTGATGAAACTAAAATTCTCCCTGAAAAAGCTTAAGAAAATTTGATTTGTTCTAAGGTGATGTCGTAGATATGATATTGTAGGCACCTACAATATCACATATACAATAACATATTTATGATATTACATTTAAAAATATTATATATAGTGTGGGAGAGTTAGAAAAGTTTTCATTTCTAATTTTCATAAGAGAAGAGTTGTTGTTGATTTTGTTTGTAACTAAGCACTTTGACACCCTATCGTTTAGTGTTCATAACTTACATGTTATTACTCTGATTTTCATGATTTTTGAATCTACATGATCTCAGAGTGCTCATCTTAGTCATGGGAGGAGTGCTAGTGAGCAAAATCTGAGTCAATTTTTTGAAATTGCTAATAACTGAAAGGTATTATAAGGGTAAGTTTAAGGGGACATATCAAGAATTCTTTAAAGTAAATCAATTATGTTAAGGCAAAAAAAATTTAAGAAGACTCCTAATTGATCATACCACTCATTTTATGCCATAGAAAAGTACTAATGGGGTTGTTCTTGAAAAATTTTCTAACTTTGCAATCATAATGAACTAAAGAACTTGATACAACTAAGGGTATGAGTAAGGTACCAAGTTGTTGCTCATTTATAAGAATACTCTAGTAATTCCAAACCCTTGATTAGTTATAGATGGCTCTAAAAAGAGGAGCATGAGGAGAAATTTCATGATTGGCAAGCAAAAGACTACAAGGTAATGGAAGAGGACAAGTGAGTGAGAAAAACTTGTAAGTAAAACAAGGAGAGCAGGAGGCATAATCCTTCAATATTCATTAATAAAATTCTACCACAAAGCAATCTACTCAAGAAAAATTAGACATTCCACAAGTGTTTTTTCAAGGATAGTAACTTATATTATCACTTGAATGCCTTCAAGTTATTCAAGAAAAATCCATCATGTTGATAGTAATTGTGGAACTTAACTTTGGTTCATTTTTGGAATTTTCTCCAGAAGACATTAAGGCCAAACTTCAGTCATCTCCTTTGGGGCCTACTCTAACAATATATGGGGAGTGATATTTAGGAGAAAAACTCTAGTTTTGATAGAATTAAGAAGTAGATGCTATAGTAAAAATTGAATGTATCTAATGAAGGGCAAAGGTGGCACAGATATCAATAAGATCTAACATAGATGCTACAAAGTGGTTGTAGCGAGTGTATGACAAGGATAATAAGGAATATAGTGAACTAATTGTAGAAGAAAAGATCTATTTTAAAATTGACACTTATCACATGTTTCCCACCAAGAGATTGAATTGAATCTCTACATATGTAGCTAAAGGTAGTGAAATATTAATGAGAAAGTTTAATGTGAACATCACTCACCTCTACTTTACAAAAATCCAAAGGTGGTTTGAGCAGAAGAAGGTAGAGAAGTTAACACTTCCATTTCCTTGCCTTATCCAAAAGTTATGCAAAGAAGATGACATCCTAGGATATACAAATGATGCATTAAGGAATGCACATAATGCTTCCTATGCTAAAATGCCCAAGCTAGTGACTCCCAAAAAGGACTAAATAGAAGAACAACCAAGCACTAAAGAGTCTATTCAAATCATAGAACAATAACAACAACATCAACAGCAAGTTCCACCACCCCTATTGCAAGATTATAGGACTTTAATGAGTCATCTATAGTAAATTGTAGAAACCATCAGTTGGAAAATTAGGGAAGAGGCCAGTTTATTCAAAGTAATTAGTGATGTAGTTAGGCTAATCATCTTAATAAATCCTACCAGTAGACAAATATCATTATAGTCAGGAGGAGAGGATTAGTGGTCACAATATATTTCTAGGAACATTGCATTCTTCCAAGTGGTGTTTGAATCTAGAAAAGGAGCCACAATTGTGATGATGCAACACCATGATGTAGCAGGAGTTGTAGAAGTGATCACAAATCACATTAAAGAGTATTTTAATGTACCTATTATTCCATTAGCTAATTTTTCAAAAATTAAAGATGCTCAAATGTTAGCTAGTATCTCTATGACTCTTTCAAATCATGAAGATGTGTTAAATAGACTATTGTAGATAGGACATGTTATGATAAATCTCTTCGACATTCCTAGTAATATCACTGAACATAGTTTAAATTAATTACCACCAAAGAAAAACTAGTCATGGCCAAAACCAAGGTAGAGCACATTGAGAATGAGCTTTGCTAATTACAAGAAGAGCTCATAGCCTTGAGAGTAGAAAGGAAAGATCCAACTCAGTTCATTACACTAGAACAACTAACATAATTTAGAATTAAGCAGATCAATTACCTCCTTAAGAATAATAAAGAGATTAAGGATGAAAAAGTAAATGTATTATGGAATGCTTTAGTGGCCAAAGCCCAAACATATTCCCATACTAAAGCACTTACTACCTTACAATAGGAAGATAAACAACTCACTGGAGATAACATGCAGTTGACTATTGTTGAAAATAGAAAAATATTTTGGAAGAGAGCATCGACCAGCTAAGGAAATAGTTGGGGAGGGTCAATCACGATATGAGTTTTCTCACAAAAGAAAAAAGAATCCTCTCCATGGAGGAGGTATGTGCCATCCATTAGAAGTTAGCCATAAAATTTAGCACATGGTAGAATGAGGAAAGGAATCATGAACAACTAAAGGAACACTTCCATGATTAGGTGGGAATGTATAAATAAATCAATGAGAAAGAGATTTGGATGGCAAAGGCTAGAATTAATTCCATGTTAGCACAAAATATAGAATGGAAATCCATCTTAGAAAACATGACCCATATCTGTAGAGTGGAAGTAAAAAATAAAGACATGCAGATATAAGAATTAAAAGAATACATGGGGTTAGCAAACCTCTGTTATGTAAACTAGGCCATGTTGACAATAGGTAGGCCCAAAAGTAAGCTTGAACAATGAGTAGTAGCCACATACACCTTGTACAAGAAGGAGTTTGCAAATTACAAATATGCTTTACAGAAACTGCAAGTAGAAAAATTAGAGCTAGAAGTAGTTAACGTTGGCTACCAAGGACAAAAAGATGTAGTGGTGAACCTGGTGAGAAGATTAACAAATTACTATAAACTAATATAGAAGGCTAGAGATTTTGAAGAAGAAAGATGAAAATTTGTAGCATGGTATGTTAAAGCTAATTAGATGTTTCCACAATTGCCATGTCCATGGGATGTTCCAACTTCATCAAACATTGGTTCATGAGCATGGATTGTTCATGATTCAAGAATGGAAGAGGAGAAATTATAGGCACTCTTGAACTGCTACCAATTTTAGAAGTCTAACAACAAGGGGAAGTAATCAATGAAGGAGCCACCACCACCAAGAACAACATAAGGCAACATTAAGCTTCACCAAATTTTGTTTTCTGTTAAATTTTGTCATTTCATGTTTGTATCATTTTTGTAAAACACCATTGCAGCACTCAAGAGTCATGTATAGAGTAGTTAGTGTTATGTAAATCTACCTCTTAATTTTGCAAGGAACTCTATCCTTATTTTTTTAAACTCGAGGACATGTTTTTAGTTAGTCGTGGGGGTATGATAAAGTCAAAAATTTTACCATAATAATATTATAGTTATGATATCATATTTATGATGTCATAGATTTAATATTATATCTCATTATACATTATCATATAAATGATATCACAATGTGTGTGCCAGCCTATAAAAGCAACACTTAGGCACATGGATCCACAATAGATTTTCTAACATAATAGTTGATGAGTGCCAAGGTATCCCTATGCGTAACCATATGATTCACAAGCATTCACGCTTGATTCAGTCAAATTCTGTAGACCTTAACTTCCTAAGTACACAAGTTCTAGGATGTGAAATCTAATCATGATAATCATTGTCTTCTCAACTACACTTTTGGAGCTTCATTATATGGTTAAGTGTAATTAAGGTACATGATTTTTATTATTTTATGTTTTATTTATCTACGATTAACAGCAAGTTGAAACTCAATTTATAAATTAATTTAATTAATCTAATTGCTAATTAATAACTAACTATCCTAAAATAAGTATCTAGTATCACTTTTCATGCACATTTTGAACACATATAACATTGCTAGATTACCAAACATTAAGTGTTGTAGGGTTTACTAAGAGTCATACGTATGCTTGAAGTAGTCGTACATATGTGCTTAATTAATTCTATTTAATCAAACTAGATTACTTTGGCTTAATTACTTGGTAGTATTAAATGAAATTACATAAAACATTAATTGCATGAATAAAATATTTAAGCTAGCTAAGGTGCTACAAGATTTGATTAGAAAGCTCGTCTTTATTATTGCACATACTATTGTGCTCAAGTACAACAGTGCTCAAATAAAGATTCATACACTTAATGATGCCTACTATTGGCACTTTGGAAAATATTCTAACTCTAGAGAAACAAAACTGTAATAGCTTTGCTATGCTATGATAAAAACTATCTAGAAACTATGTGCCCAAGCACTATATTTATAGGCTAGCACATATCCCATGATATCAGACACTTGACATTACTTCTTGTGACCTAATATCGCATACCTGATATTAGGACTCCAATATCGAAGCTAGGAAAAATATGATTCATCATACCCCCATGACTGAATGAAAACTTGTTCTTGAGTGAACAAGAGGAGGAATAAGTTCTTTACAAAATATTGGGAAGATATGGGATTATTGATCAACATGCAAATTGACTCAGACAAAATAGATAGACTCTAAGTACCCAAGTGTATCGATTTACCATTTTTTTTACAAAATTGGATGTTCATGATAGTATAATTGAATACCATAGAAAAAATTGACATCCAACTCCTCTTGGTAGCTGAAGAATAAGGAAGAAGATTCAATGATCATGAAGGGTCCACGTCGCATGGTGCTACCAATTCTTCTTTGGTAAAGACAATCCTACTTCTAGTCCATGCTTTCCATTGCAATAACAAAAAAATTAAAGATTAGTGTGTAGTATGTAATAAATAGCTTTTAAGTACCTTGTCTTATCAGTGGTTACACTTGGCTAGGTTGTGATTATGGTGGATTGATTCCTTTAATAGTGTTAGTGGGAATATTTAAAAATAGGGTGAAATCGATAAGTAGTCCACTATTAATTTTTGAAAATTCCAAACATGATGAAATGCTTGAAGAGGCTTAAAGAATTCACAAGAATAAAAAGAGAATTTCATGGAATAACATTGTGAGAATTTGTACAATTGGATGTCACTGATAGAGTATGCAAAATGGTTTGATTGTAAAAATGTCTAAGGATAAAGAACTTAACTAACTAATGAGTGTCAAAGTGTCATGTTGATGGGTCCCCATTGACATGGCCTCATTGATGAGCCCTCTTTGATGGGCACTATTTATGTGGTGTTGCCCCATTGATGGGGTGACATTGACTTTGCATTTGCTACATCTACAAGGCCTCATTGATGCTATGCTATAGCAAAAACTATAAATATGAGCTCCCAGCCATGTTTATAAAGCAAAGAAGTCATAGTAGTAGTAGAGATCTTATAGTTTGTCCATTTGAAATTTAAAATATTCCTTTGAGTGCCCATAATAGGAGTTAGAAAGTATACGAATCTTTATTCAAGCACTATTGTACCTGAACCATACTAGTGTGTACGACAACAAAGACGAGCCTTTTAATCAAACTTTGTAGCACTTGGAATAGATTAATGATTCATTTATGCATTTATTATTTTCATGAAATATGCAATTAATTAAGGTAAATTATACTTTAAGTGATTGGTTAGTTAATTAAGCTAAATAGATTAAGTACATAAGTAAGATTGCTTTGAGCATAAACATGTATTCGCTTAGTAATCCCAACAACGTTATTGCTTGGTGCACCCAGTAGCATAGCACTTGGTAACCCAATAATGCATGTGTGGGTTCAAGATGTCTATGGAAAGTGGACCAAATGCTTATGTTAGGATTAGTTAGAGACTATTTAAGCAATTAAATTATATTAGTTGTTAAATTATTTCATCTCTCTACTCTAAGCATCAAAGAACATAAAACATAAAACAATAAAAATCATATGCCTCAATTACACTTAACCATACCTTTGTACATCACAACTATAACTGGGAAGATAATAAACAACCTTAGGGCAAGGCTCACTTCCTAGAAGACTAATGTACCAAAAACTATAGAGGCTACATAATTTGACCAAATTGCACATGAACACTTCATGATTCATATGGTTGGGTGTAGGGGTACCTTGCCGCTCATCACTAGCACTATTGTCAGGGACTTTGTTTGTTGAAACATGTTGTATATAGGATTAGTGAACATTATTAATATCTTTGGATGAACTCAAGGTCAACATTACTCTGAAATGACATATAATTACAAAAGCACATTGATATTTTATTTATTTTCAAAATGTCTTCTTCTTCTCATAGGCATGAAGATGTCAAACCGTTAGTTCCACAATAGTGCAAGATGGTATATAGTCATCTAGATGAGTATGTTCTTGATTTCACCTTCATCCTACACTAGGATGAGAAACTGTGATGGCATGATATAGAGGGCAACATTGTAATGCTCCCTAATTGATCTATGCCTATGATGTTGCTTCAAAATCTTACAAAGTTAAGCATCCGTGATCTTCAAGAGGAATACATTGTGAATGGTTATGAAACTAGGGACTACCATCCTACTAACACACAACATAGGAGAGATAGACACTAGGAGAAGCATCATGAGCCTATGAAGGGAAAATGATTCACTAATCCCTTTTTCCTATTGAACCAAGATGATAATTAGGGCTCTTTCTCTAAAGGCTCTCAACATGAAAATTCTCCACCCCTACTTACTGATGATGGGGAAGGGAACCTAAATCTACATTTTACTATCAACATTCCAGGTTCAATAAATGATGACAATCAAGGCAAGATATCGGGTAAGCATCAAGATAATAAGAAATCTGATGAATGTGGCTATGATAACTGAAGGGGAGTTGGCAGACACCATGGTGATGGTAGTCCTCCTTCCTCTTCATCCTCTTCATTTGCATCCTCTTCTTTGTCTTCTTATAGTTATACACTTTCTATGATGGAAGGTTCATTTGCATTAGAAAAAGGGAGGTTTGATTCTATGATGAGAAGTCACCACTCAATGAAATGATGAATAAGAAAACCTTGGCTATCCAAAAATGTGTTTCCAGTATTTGAGCAAACGTTGATAAATTATGGGACACTTTGGATAAAAATTTTCAAACTCCTATGAAGATTTCTGAACAATCCAAAGAGCAAAATAGTGATTACAATCACAGGAGGTAGAAAGAAGCTGAATGTGCCTACCAGAGAGGTAAGGGAAAAGCTATTGTAGTGGAAGACGTTATGGAGATAGACATTGCTGATGATGCTAAATGTGACATCTATTAATATGAACATATGAAGGGATGTTTCCCTATGATGTCACACTTACAAGAGTCTAGGGGTATGCACTAAATTTGTGACTAGCATGTAGGTAAGAATCTAGATGATTTCCTTATCCTCAAGGTAATCCAAGTTAGTTCCATCAACAATAACAACCCTACTATCCAAGTTGAGTTCCACCATTGTAGTATGAGTAATACCAATAGTGGCAGCAACTACAATCATGGGAAATGCCATTACTAAGATTGTAGTGCCCTTAGAGACAATTAGATCCATACAGGTACTAGGTTCAACAACCTATTTCTCCATGAAGCTCTACAAGTCATGCCTCATTCCAGCATCACTATTACCCTCTAGAGTACCATCGAATTCATTCAGCATCTACTAGAGTGGAGCACCCATATCCTTACCATCCTTCATATCTATGTGCACACATCCCTCTGCCCTCAAGCTAGTTACCTCATGGTTTTTCCATGTAGGGTAAAATTCCCCCACATCCATAGCAACAAAATGCTAAGAGGAATGTATATCTACAATGAACCTTCCAACCAAATGGTTTAGACAATTGATCTAGAAAATGACCATTTTTCTGATCCAACAGTCCTTCCTTACAACTTAATGTGGTTGTTCACCCTATATCTTCAACACCCTCATCCTTTGCATCAAAAAAATTCAAGAACTCCTCAAACCAAACACTACCTTAGATTTGCATCATGATGGTAACTCATGTTGTTTCTAATTGGATCAAGGTTGGCAAGATTTCCATGAAAAGATCTGACCTAGGAAGTCCTCTTATTTACTTCTAGATCACTAGATATGAGCCATGCAAGGCTCTTGTTGATTTTGGTTCTAGTATCAATATCATATCTTATGACATGTACAAGGCATGGAACACCACCTCTTAAGAAGAACAATATCCATTTGGAATTGGCAGGCTAGTTAATCATGGTTCCTTTGGAATTAGTGGAGGACATTGTGAACACAGTTTGTGAGTGGTCTTATCTTGCTAATTTTTTTGGTAATCAAGGTTGAAAACTACAAAGGAGACTTTCCTATCATTATGGGACATGTTTAGTTAAGCACGGTTGATGCACGAATGGGCATAAGGGAGCTTTCCTTGGAAATCTCCAATGAAAATGAATTTGGATAACTTGAGAAGAAGTGTGTTCCATGCATCACATACAATAATAATAAGTGCAATTGAATATAGAAAATTTGATCCATTAAGAGTACATTTATTAAAGAATGCAATCAATGTGCACATGAAACAGATATCCAGAGGTGCTTGTACATAGTAGCCACAAAATAGAAAGGCATCCAATGGCTAATAGTTGACTTAGATAGTAGCACATTATGCATGGAACTCTCTGAGAGTTAGACATGTGCCTATGTCGAAGGCATGAATGAACTTGAGAAAATTCATCACCAACTCTCTAATGATGAAGATGATGATACCTATTGGGGAGAGCTGTTAATCCTTGATAGTTTCAAGCAAGAGCCCCTAGAGTTAAAAACTCTACTAGCTAGCATGGAGTATGCATTTCTAAATAATGGCAAGATAGTTATAATCAATGCCAATATTACTCCCAAATAAAAAGACTAGTTGTGGAAGGTGTTCAATAAATGACCAATAGCCTTTGCTTGGTCATATCCCAAGCTAACTAGAATTGATGAAAGGATACGCCAGCATCGCATTTACACCGACCTAGCCGTGAAGCCAGGAAGGTAGCTATAGAGGTGGCTAAATCCCAAATTGATGTATATTATTAAGGAGGAAATAGAACAACTCCTCAAGGTGGGGTTCATCTATCCCATTGTGGATAGTGAGTGGGTTAGCCCAATTGTAATTGTGCCAAAGAAAGGTGGCAATTGGCGGGTATGCATCGACTTTAGCCTATTGAATATGAAAATCTTTAAAGATCATTTTCCATTACCATTTGTGGACCAAGTGTTGGAAATCATATATGGGCATTGTTATTATAGATTCTTGGATGGTTATAGTCACTATAACCAAATACAGATTGTGTTAGAGCATCAAGCCAATACAACATTCACGAGTTCCTAGGGGACATTTACATATTGCAAGATGTCATTTGGTCTATGCAATACCCCTACAACATTTCAACACTAGGTTCTTAGTATTTTTCAATAGTAGATTAGTAACAGGGTAGAAGTCTTTATGTATGACTTCTTTAACTATGGGGCTACATTTGAACAAGTCTTGGATCACCTTGAGCAGGTCCTCAAAAGATGTGTTGAAATAAACCTTAGGCTCAATTGACAAAAAAAAAACATCTAATGGTCTAGGAGGGCATAGTACTAGGGCACCAAATTTGACAAGAAGGTATTGAGGTAGACCTAGAAAAGATAAGGGTTCATCCAAGGAATCACACACCAACTAGAGATAGTCAAAGATGTTTGATCATACCTTGGGCACACTAGCTACTACCAATGGTTTATAAAGAATTTTTCTAAGATTACAAAGTTTTTGGTTGAGTTTACAAAGAAAGATGCTTCATTCAGTTGGACTAAGGAATGTGAACATGCATTCTAACAACTAAAAGACAAACTCATCGAAACTCCAATCCTATGGGCACCAGACTTGTCCAGACCATTTCACATAATGATTGATGCATCCAATTATGCCTTAGGAGCCATGCTTACACAGTTGGATGATAAGAAACGTCCATATTACATCCACTGCATAAGCCAAAGCATTGTGGATGCACAATTGAATTACACCACAATTGAGAAAGTAGTAATGATAGTGGTGTATGCTCTTAAAAAGTTTAGGCACTATGTGCTTGGCTATAAAGTATTTTTACACATAGATCATAGTGCCATCTGCTTCCTATTGAACAAGCCAATGGTGAGTGCCCATATCATTTGATGGCTTGTGATCTTGTAGGAATTTGATCTCACAATGGTAGATTAGAAAGACATTGATAATGTGATTTCTAACCATCTCTCTTGGTTAATATGTGATAACAAAGAGGAAGAGAGCATGCTCTTTGATCAATTTCCAGATAAAACCCTCTTTATAAGAGCAATAAATGAACAAATTCCTACAAAAATAAAATAGTATAATAGCATCCTCACTTACCTTCTCACTTAGGAGATGCCACAAGGTTTGGACTTTAGGAAGAAATAATGGTTTCTTCATTGGGTGAAGTACTTCATGGAAATCAATAGATACAAGGTGTGCACCAATGGCTTGGTTTGTTGGTATGTCCTTGATGCAAATCAACTACAGGTTCTCCAAGATTCTCATGAAGGCCCTTTTGGAGGCCACTATTTTAGGAGGCACATGGCCATAAAAATCCTAATGGTAGGATACTATTGGCCTACAATATTTAGGGATGTGCATTAGTTTGTTTGATCTTGTGAACACTATCAAGGAGATGGTGGGATGACTGTACGAATGGAGGATCCTAAATAGTGGATTCAATCACTAGAACCCTTTGACATATTAGGCATTGTCTTCATGGATCTGATCACACCCATGTCTAATGAAAAGGTGTATATCATTGTAGTAGAAGAAGTAATCATCACCAACTGTACATCATCTATTACTTCTCAAATCATACAAAAAAATGTCGTAAATAGGTTTGGGATGGCATGTGCACTAATTTTTGATAGTGGAACTTATTTTATAGGTTCCACCTTTCGAAAACTTATGCAATGCTTAGGGGTCGAACATAAATTAATAACACCTTATCAACTCCAAGCCAACGGTCAAGTAGAGGTAAATAATTAAAAGATCACAAAGATTCTGACAATGACAATAGGAAAAATATAGAAAATACTAGAGTAAAAAACTCAACGATGTCCTTTAGGCCTATCAGTCAACAGGGAAACTCCCTATTGGCTACTCTCCCTATGAGCTAGTGTACAAAAAACTCCAAATGCTTCCAATTCAATCCGAGCTTAGTACACTCTCAACAACCTATGAACTGAACGTTGACCTAAATCTAACACAAAAAGAAAGACTGATCAACCTCAACGTGCTAGAAAAAAATTGATTAGTGGTCCTATCTTTGAATGAAGTATACAAGGAATTCATCAAGCAATGACATGACCTTAGAGTATAGAAAGAAAAATTTCAATTAGGATATAAGGTTCTCTACTAGAACCTCACACATGTACCCTAGAAAAGAAAGCTCCAAACATTGTGGAAGGGACCTTATATAATTCATGAAACCTTTCCTTTTAGGGTCATGACCATATACAAACCTAAGATCCCAAATAAAAAGTAGTTAGTCAACATCCAACAAGTGAAGCTTTTCCATGAGTCTAAGTAAGCTAATGCATAGTTACCTCAATGGATGGACAACCATGCTCAATTTTTTCCAATCTCCACCTTCCAACTTAGTCATGGTGGAGATGGCCATCCATGTTAATCATCCACATGGCTCCTTAGTTTTTCTATTTTTTTTCCACATTTTTGATTTTGCAATATATTTATTTTACACCTTTTTGATTTTCAAATTTTTCTATTTTGCACCATTTTTTGTTTTACACCATCATTCGTGCATTTAAATATTTCTTGAATCTTTTAAACTTTCTTATGTGTTTTACTTTGTTTCGTTTGAGTGTGATTTTTAAGCTTTTACTAATAAATGTGCTTTGTGCCAATAGGACACAATGGTGCTTTTGCTGCTACTAATGGTGGTTTGTGCTTAATGTTTTGTTTGCTAATGTTTAGTTTCTATTTTTGAATTTTTATATCAATGGCTCAATTAGGGTTTCTTTTTCATGGAACAAGCAGTGAGTCCATGACATTCACCCATTCACAAACTCTATGGTTTTCATTGTTTTGGGAGTTTGAGCTCCCTTTCATTAAAAAAATTTTAATAAATTAGTGACCTTGGTAGTTTTTGGAATTGGGAAGGATTCAAAGGTTTGTATAGGGTGTGACTTCAAGGGGACTCAATATTCTTTGTACTCTTCTACTTGCTTGGGTTCTTGAGTGTTTTTCATACACTTATTACCATTCCATGATGTCAAATAATAAGAATTTCAATAAAGTCTTTGCATGGTGTGGTTCCCATCCAAAAAGGAAAAAACATATTAAAAAAATAAAAAAATAAAAGAAAAAAAAAACATGATGGGTATTCAAAGCACATCCCTTAAAAAAAATAAATGGGCTACAAGCATTGGTTATGGGACTAGAAAGACATGTTACCCATGCCTGAAGGTCCCCTCTAACTAAGTTCCTCTCTCACTTTCTACTTCTCTTTTCTTCCCTTTATGGAATGGTGGTTATTCTATGGGTGCACTCTTGTGTCTTAAGGGGATGGATCGGTCTTGGAGTGGTGATGCAAAGTCACTGAAAGAGGATGATTTTGGTCTGGACTAAATGCAAAAGTCCATAAGGGACTTCTCATGACCTTAGTTTGGAATTTCATTCCACCTTTTTCATCATCCATCTTACTAAAGTCCATGTTCTTGATTTTGTGTCTTCGTTTGATGTACTTGAATTCTCTGGTAGAATGTCTCAAGTTTTGGTCCTTAACTTCCATTGATCATTAATCACCTATGGGACCCACAGACTCCTTAGGTTGACATTATGCAAGGGTAAACAAGGCATGTGGCTACTATGAGGAGGATCCACTTGCATATCTCTTGGTTGGGTTTGTTAAGTACCTTATCCTTAGAAATTATCAAAATTAGAGTCTTTTATACACCCATCTTTTGCATCACACCATGTGCTTCTTTACATATTTTATTCATTAAACATGTTCTCCATCAAAATTTTCAATTTTTGAACATTCAAATACCCTCTTCAATAATTTTATCATATTCTTGGCTTTTTTGGATTTAGTGGACTTCAAATTCATTGAAAAATTCCTTAAATTTTTAAAGATATTCCAATTTGAAAATTTTGCCTATGGGCCCCATATACATGGCCTTGTCAATAGAATAGACTTGTATATGAGGCCTTGTATACAGGGCCCTATCGACATAAGGGGAAAATACTATATATAAGCATGACCCCACTTGGAAATGTTTACATTTTCTCATAAATGCCAAGGGAGCTATTCAAATTTTTAGAGCCCAAATCTTCCAGAGCCCATAACTTCCTAATTGTTTATCCAAATCACTCCATTCTTTGACCTTCTAGCTATTGAAGGTAAGCTCTTCATCATGGGTGCCATAAATGTGCATCTTTGAAAATTTTTTTCTTCCATTTTTCTAACTCCCACAAAGGTTTAACTAATAAATCAATTGTTAAATACCAAATTACAAGAGTTAAACCTTTCTAATAAGCATTGATGACATTTATAATAAATAATTAATAAAATAATTAATCTACCATTGTCCAACCTTAGCAAAAGTGTAACTAATTAATGATAGAAGTTATTCAAATATTTAGAGTTACACATTATATCTACTAATCCATGGATGTGTTGTGATTGTAGATGGCACCAACGGGAAAGCACACGTAGGAAGTAGAACCATTTCAACCTAGGGAGAAATGACCTAGAATGGAAAGAGGCCAATAATAGGCCTAAGAAGAACTACTTGAAACCCACTCTATAGGTCCTCTTAGGGAAGATGAAGAAGTGGAATTTATTAGACAAATTCCAAAACTAGTAGTAGCAACATAACACTTCCATCGAGATGATGTGCTAACACCACAAGAAAATCTAGAGGTAACCTTGGCAAAGGCATGTCTGAATCAGATCAGATTACAAGAGGTCTAGAAAATAGTGCTCTAGTAGTTAATATTTGGACCATTCCTAGAGTAAGCATCAAAAGAAGTGTAGGACCAGCTAAAGGCCTCTCCTATGTGGCTAATCATCACTTCCACTAGGGAGTGATACATGGGAGAGACATTCCTATTCTAGAACAATAGGTAGCCTCGATCAATAGTAAAAATCAAGGACATCTCAATGTCCTACTTGATGTAGGCCATTACTATAGTGCTTGGGTTGCTAGAAATAGGGAAAAGTCTTGTTGAGATCCTAATCTAGAAAAATCCCAACATCAAGAAAGAAAGGGTTCAGTAATGTTATGGCATCAATTGTAAGGAGTTTGATGCACTTACACTGATAGAAAGGATCCACTACAAGATTGTAGCATTCCACCTTAATCCCATGGTGAGGCTAAGAAAAATCACTACCTTCTTTGCTAGAGCATTCACTACTCTGAGTGGGAGATTCCTTGTCAACCTTCCATAGTTGATCTATCTAGAGATGGAGAAGCAATTTAAAGAAAATGAATGTAGAGGAAAGGAACTCCCCTCTCCATGCCTTATTAGGAGACTTTGTTAAAGAGGAGGAATAGCTCGTTATACTAATGATGTTGTTAGGCATGTTTTAGCTACCAATTGGACAAAAATGATGAAAGACAAGATGCCTACAACAACTATTTAAGAAGAGGAGCAATGACCACCACCTCCACCTGCCACTCAAACAATTGTAGCAGACATTGCTACAACTATCCAATGGTTGTGCAAATACCAAAAATCACTCTTAAGTAAACAAGAGTAACAAGCAGGCATGAGTGGCATGGACCCATCCATGTACAACCCAATAATGAGTTACCTAAATGAGGTGGCTCAGACAATTAGTTTGATGGATGGAGGTGGATCTATTTTCTTAGCTCAAAGAACATAGTTACTTGTGAGATTAAGTCTGAGCTCCAGAGAGGTCATAGTATCTTTTTTAGAATAATAGTAACTCCCAAATATCTTTGGAAACATTGTGACCTTCTTGGTGCACTTGGAGGAGGGCAAAGGAGCAACTGTATTAGTGATGCAACACCAGGGGTAGGATACTGTAGCAAAAGTGATCATTGAATGTATTATCGAAATTCTAAATGCACCTGTGACATTCACTCTAAAAATCATTACATTCAAAGATGTGTAGAAATTCACAGCAATAACAAGTAGTGAAACACCCCAAAAAAATTCGAAGTCATTCTCGCTTCACCAGGCCTTGCAATTTGTGCAGCACCACGACAGTTCTTCGAGAGGGGAACACTTTGAATTTAGGCTGGCCAGTTTGGGAAATTTTCTACTTTAGATAAAAATAGGCTCTATGGATCATCCTGCCTATCCACCTAAGTAGTCTGCCCAACCGACAGCTTGCTCAAAAATGGTGCACAAATTTGACAGCAGCACTCAGGATGCATGAAACAATTAGGCAAATTTTCTAATCCACGAAGTCTACTATGCCTCACTATGTAGCATGGCAAGCTTCAGAAAATGATTGCAGAACGAAGTTCCACGCTATGCTACGTTACGTAGCGTAGCATAGCATGACAACAACTATACAACCAGTTCCCTCACTCAACTTCAAGTCCTTCAACAATGCCCCTTTTCGTCAGGAAGTGGCGGACCATGTTTGCTGCTATGCTACGTTGAGCTACATGACGCACCGAGGCGTAGCAATCTCGTAGAAGAGATAGAAGGTAGCTCAAAGAGCAGAATCAACAAGTTTGCAAGTCTTGCAACACAGGAAGAAAAGTTTGCAAATTGGCAAAGTTTTCACGACTAAGGCTAGTTGCTACTCTATGCTACACTATGTAGCATAGCATAGCGTAGCAAGCATGCAACACACATGTAGCGGAACGCATGACAAGGTGCTACGCTACAGCAAGCATGCTATGCTACAAAGCATAGAAAGGCATGCAGGTGGTTGTGCGACATCAATGCACTTCACCTAATTGGACCATTGGCAAACATCTCCAGATGCTGACAGTGTAATTACAGCATGGTAGGCTCATAGTTACGGCATGGCAGGCTCGCATTACAATATTCATGTAAGTCCAACGGTCATGCATGGCACGGGTAGCACAAGCAAGTCAACGTGGGCCCAAGGCACATGGCGTCCAAACCCTCCCTTTCATGTGCCCTTGGATGTATAAATACCCCAATGAGCAGCATTCAAAGGGTTCAAATTTTGGCCCGATTCTTCGACTTTTTCTCTCTCTGGCACTCAAGTTCTCTTCCCAGCACATTGTAACATCAAGCATTGTAAGCTTTCTGTTTGACACTGCAAATAGTTAGCATTTTCAGCTCACATTTTGTTCCATTCCCTTTCTACCACCTTGGTAGAGTCCCCGCATTGTCAGCACCTAAGTCCACACTCAAGTGCACAACTTGTTTTGCTCTACATGTCTTGGTTACTCTCGGGATCTCTGTACTCTGCCACACTGTGCAACCTACTATATCCACCTTGAGAGAGAAAACTTGTAGCTTCAAAGCAGTGCATTTTTCTAACTACATTTTACTTTGTTTCCTGCTTATTATTGTGTTTTTCACTATTTTTTGCTTTATTTACTTTCAAGCATTACTCGCATTTTCGTTCCCATTTTCAAAACTATATGTTGCAAAAGGCTATATAGATACCGATTAAGTTCCTTTCTGATTGACCAGACCATTTAGGGTGTCCCGTATCCACTCACATCCAACACGGCCGTCTCACAAATACAAGGTTGAAACTGTCGCGCTCATCGACCAATTGGTGCTTTCCAGTCACCGACGTTTTCAGTCGCTATAGTTTTCTGGTGCTAGAAGAAGGGCCTTTTGGTGCCTTTTCTACATGTCATGGTAGTTCTATGAGCATTCTTCACCTTGATACACCTAAGTGTAAATGTGACACCCTTTTACAGTTGTTTGCGTTTTGTGTGGTGCAGATCGGTCGCCTCGACGGTTCCTCGAGAGCCCCATAGAACACAAGACCTCCAATCATCAGTTAACTAGCCTATCTTATGGTAGTCTTGCATGTGTTTTGTACCCCATCACGTGGTATAGATTGGTCACTTCGATGGTCCCTCGAGGATCCTGCGAGACGCAAAGCCGTTGATCGCTAGTTAGCTTGCCTATCCTACGGTAGTCTTGCATGCACCTTGTATCCTATCGCGCATTAGCGTAAATGCGACACCCTCTTGTGGTTGTTTACGCTTTGTGTGGTACAGATCGATTGCCTCGACGATTCCTTGGGAACCCGGCAAGATGTAAAGCCTTCTTTTTGGTGCTTTCTGGTTTCTTTGTGATTTTTGCATAACTACTTTCTTAACAATTTATTTTTCAACATTTCTCCTAACACCTTCAACGTTGAAGTTCCCATCACGATTCAAGGTACTACTGGTGCCGAACAACCGCTGAACCAGACGTTGGAGACACGTCGATCTCTTAGAACCCAAAATCAAGGACTTGAGGGATTGGCCCAGCAACATGAGTGTTATAGCTTCCTTTGTACAAAGGTGCACGCAAATCTACCTTTTGATGTACACGAAATTGAAGAAAAACATAGCTTCGAGTTTGCTTATTGCAACGGGAAGGAGTTTGTTCCTACTCCTGGAGTTTCCTTACCCTTGACATAGACAAACCAAAGGCTTCTAGACCAACTAATCCAGTTGGCTAGGCTTAGGGAGCAACAGGACATAGCGTCCAACCAAGATGACACCTTTTAGGATGGACAGGAGGAACTCAATTCCCAATTGGATGAGGGAGGTCCAACCAGCCCCGTTCCTGTCCCTCCTACCTAGTCCTTCTGGGCCAACCCGTTGTCTGTCACTACTCCCTTTTTGATTACGCCTACGCCTCCGCAACCCATAACTACAACTACCAAGGGTAGCCGTGTTAACCCCGTGGCATTTCAATGCCCTCTTTCACCTATTTCACCTATGTCATTTGCAGCTACTATCCCTTCGCAAGCTGTTCAACAGTCTATTTCTGTAGCACATCATAAGCCAATCACGGCTACCCTGCCACATGCTCATACCGTGCCTACTTCACAATCATATGCATTTTTCACATCTATTCCTACATTCACTTTTGTTCCACCCAATGTGGTGGGCCTTGGTCCATCTACATGGTGGGCCCCATTCACTTCTTTGCCTACCCCACAACCTTTGCAGATTTCACTAAATTCGCTCTCAAGCATACCAAGCCTCGCAAATGGTACAACCTAACACAGGGTTATGGTCTATTCCGCCAGCCACACAAGCAGTCTATCTACCGACTCAAACCACGGTTGCTGCTCCAGTAGCACCACCTGCTGGGTGGTGGATAGTTTAAGCAACACCTACCACAAGGGATACCCCAACAGTACTGCTGATGAGTCACACCACCACCCCCGCCATACCATAGTTGGGAGCTACCTCCACAGCTCCCCAACCATCCACAACGTCGTCGGGTTTGGACCAAGCATTCCAGCTCATCTAGACCCTCATGGAGGAAATCAAACACATCAAAGCTGCTAGGTCTGACATGGTACAATTCATATACTTCTACGAAGATGACCCCATCAGCCTTGCAGGGATGTCTCTCCCACACTTCATGAAGTACGATGGGGAGAGAGATCCCAATGCACATCTTGTCACCTTTATGTTTGAATCTTTTCTATTGCAACAATGGCTGCACACGATCATTTGTGTCTTCTCCATGTCCCTAGCCAGGAAAGCCTTGGATTGGTATCGCGTATTTCCATGCTCGTTCATTTCAACTCTAGAAGAGCTGCTGATCTAGTTTGTGACGTGTTTCAAGTACAACTTGAAGTCAGAAACCATGCTGGACCAATTGATGAGTGTGAAGCAAGACCCCTAGAACTAGTCCAAAATTTCATCCAACATTGAAGCACAACCCTTAAAAAAATCTGTGAGCCCATTGCGGAGGCCCACTTGCTGGCCATCTTTAAGGGTGCAATGAATGACTTCATCAAATCTAAAATGTACTACCTTGCTCCCCGCTCTCTTAGTTAGGCTTTCGCTCAGACTAAGAGCATACAAGATGTGGCCAAGGCAAGCAAAGACCTGGTCTACATCGCTTACAAAAATACCTTCACAAAGAATGAAAAGGGTAAGGTCCCAACAACCACAGTGGCCGCTGTGGCAACCGAGGCCAAGCCCAAACCTAGCAATAATAGTAGCAAGAATGGCAAGAAACTAACCGTACTGACGGCTAACCTCATGCCCAAACAGGGCCATGTACCACAGCTTGCTATACCTATGCCCAACACATCTACACAACCCAAACCCAACTTTGAGCACAAAGATCACTCAAAGTACACCCCACTACCTCTCAAGCCTTAAGAACTTCTAAAGAAAATGTTGGAAGCAGTATACATCGAACACAAGTAGATGTCAGAAGAAGTAATTGCAAGACATCAATGCTACTGTGAGCTCTTTAGGAACCCCTCTTTGGCCCTACCCAATGAGCCTCCAGTTCCTAGGGGTTTTAGGCTAGACAAGTTTTGTGACTACCACCAACAGTGTGGTCACAACATGGATTACTGCCTGGTGTTGTAGGATGACATCCAAAGATTAATCGACCAGGGAAAAATGGTGCTAGATGAAAGGAACCCAGTACGCCCTAAAAACGAATCTATGTATGTCTACACATATCCCCTCAATGCCAACAATGCCAGTTACATAATCAACGTCATCGGCATTGATAGTGATCCTAGGCCACCCTAGTAGCCATTCGTGGTCTGTGTGCCTCAGCGTAGTGCACCAGCACCACCAACAGTTGGTTGAAGCTTGTAGTAGCCATTTTTCCTAAAAGTCCCACCAAGGGCATCCACCTTTGTGTCGCCTGTTGGTAGGGCCATGCGGTCCCTTCCGTTAACACCTCTAGCTCCATTCTTCATCACGGGGCCAACATCCTCGACGGTCCCTATCTCACACAAAACACCTAAATAGTCTTCTCACCTGCAAGGTGAGAAGTCCACTTCATGAGTGAGACATTGAAGGGAAGTACCATCCAAGGTACCCCCAAGCCTACGTCTTCGCTCCCTACATCTATGCCTTCACCACCAAAGGTGAAGGTTGACACGACCATGTAGCCTGCATCACTCTGTCAACAAGGGTCTGAACCCAGATCTGAAGTCACCCCTGCCTGAGAAATTTTTCTTCTAGGACGAATAGAAGAGGGGGAAAGCATCAAATAAGGGAACAACCAAGATCTCTTAGACATCCTCACACAAGTCAGGCAAGCTTTAAAACAAAAAAACACTACATTGAGCTTGTATGACCTGATCATGACATCTATCCCACACCGCGAGGCCCTGATCCGCATGTTGAAAATGACTTTGGTCAATGAAGACATTCCAGCAGAAGAAGAAGCAAGCTATTTGGTCATGCTTCCCTCCATGCGCACAGGGTCAAAACAACCTCAATTAACCTTTTGCAATGAATTCATTAGGGAAGATCCTGAAAGGGGTCAAGTGACTATGGCACCCCTTTTCATCACAATTCGAGTCGTCCAACACTGGATCTAAAGGGTACACGTTGATGATGGGGCTGCCACAAATTTCATTCCCTTCCCCATTGTGGACAAGTTGGGCTTGGTCGACCAGATCAAACCCACGATGACCTCATGCATGAGGTTGTTGAATGGGGCGCGGGTTGTGGTAAATGGCATAGTTCACATGAAATTTTTAGCAGGAGACTAGTTCCCCACAAACGTAACTTTCATCGTGGTCGAGGAAATGCTCAGGTTTAACCTGATCTTGGGGAGATCGTGGTTAGTACAACTTAGGGCTATCTCCTCACCCATACACCAGGAAATCCACCTACCTTACGTAGGCAGAGAAGTGATGATCCATGGTGATGAAGTAGCAATGCAAGAGATCCACAATGTATGTGTGGAGAAAGGCTCAAAGGTCATAACTTCTGAGAACGAAACACCTGTAGCAATCTACACTGACTACTTCGCAGAGGAGTCGGCTCAGCAAGTTGATCCCCAAAACAAAAATGCATGGACTGAGTTGCCCTTCCAAGTGGGAGGTGACAACATAGATGAAGGCCCTAGCAGAGTGCCTTGGCCTGACATCTCACTCAACCTGCATTGGGTCAAGACGCAACTTTGCCTAGCGTAGCAACCCCACTGCTTCTTGCCCACACACTACTCATATGCTTCCACGCTACTGCCAGAAACGGCCTAAAACTAGCGATGTGCAACGGCCCAAAATGGCCTAAAACTACGTTATGGCCCAAATGGCCTATAACTAGCATAAGTTACCAGTTGGCCATTGCTCAAGTTGTTGACGCATCATCTCTTTGGCATGTTACGCAATGGCCCAAAATGGCCTAAAACTAGCACATGAAAGCATGAACATTTTATACAAAATGCACGTATGTAATACACAAGTTAGCACAAAATCCTCTTACTTTATTCAAAACTATTATCTTTCAATGTTTGTAAAATTCATTACACAAAAATTTCAAAAATCCAAATTTTCAAATTTTCAAAAAAAATCTCATGTGGTCATGGGTTGTCTCTATTCACATCATTTTTGCCTTTCGTTCCTACATCATTTCCTTGTGCATCACCTTCCCCTGCTTGGTCCCTCACTAACTCATCTTTTCCTCCCTCCACAGGTGCTACGCCCTCACCTAGGGCCTGCATTGTAGGGGTGAAGTGGTCAATTAGGGCAACAAATGCAAACTACAGCAGAGCATAAGCATTAACGTGGTAGAAAAAGACTAACCTGAGAAGGGCTCGCATTCATCTCGAAGGGTATTTTGTCTAAACCAAGCCTGAGGCAATGCTAGACCTCCTCCACCATGATATCTACCCAACGCCTCCTGCCTGGTGCAGCATCTGCTATAGTAGCTCTCTCCCTTTTGGTGGGTGTCCACCTCGATGGCCCCAGAGAAAAGGAGATGGTCGCGGTCTCTTCTGTGTGAAGGGCCATCTTCCAGTCAAGATATTTCGTGACCTTGACCTGTTCTTTGAACTTGGTATAGGCCTTAGAAGTGTTAATGGCATTTACAAATGCTTCTTATGTAAATGCCTCCACAACAGCGTCTTCGTATAACCTAGATGGGCAGCATTTTCCCATTTATACATGTGATTATGGTTTCTTTGGGTCTGCCCCCATTCATAAATCTTGGCATTGAGATCTTTTAGATCCTAACACTTCTAATCCAGTAGATCCATCTACATCTACTGCTCTATCAGTTCACGGGTAGTCTCGATGTTCTAGCATGCAACTGTCCAAAACCTGGCGTGATCTACCACAGCTATGCACCAGTCCTCGTTGTTAGTGCTACGAGCCATGAGGAACTCATTCCTTGATTTGAGGTCCTCCACCTCAACCCTCAGGATAACTTCTCTCTACTCTACCTTCTGGGCTCATTTCCATGGCTCCTTGTTGGTACACTTGCACTCCCATAGAGAGCGCGCTGAGTGCAAAGCACATTTGCAGACCTCGTTGTATGCACAACAAGACACCTCAGTCACTTTTGGTGGAAATGTGGGCACAGCCCCAACTTTCAAAGGTCTTGTTGGATCCCACTTGAGTTGAGAAGCTGCCATGACACAAAAAACACACTAGTCACATTAGCATAACACAAGAAGCAAATGCAAGAAACTTTAACATAACAATGCGAGAGCAAGCAACACTACTACTTACCTGCTTTAAGGTCCACCTTCTAAAGGTGATTAATCATGTCTTTAACAATCCCCTACATAAACACGAATTTGTCAGGGATTTCAGCCCAAGATCCCGCATGAAATGGAGGGGGTCCCATGGCATCAACGGTAGCATCTGTCGCATAACCAAACACATTAGCAATGACCAAAATATACTAAGACAAGGCAAACATATTGCCAAACTCACCAATGCCCGGTTGAGGTCTCTCTTCCTGCTGAAGTAAAATGATGGCAGAATCCTGGCCAGAAGTTCCTCCCAAGTCCCTGTGGACCTCCTCTTCATGCGTTGGTGCTTTTCCTTTGAGGAGACCAGCATTGTTTTTATTCGAGGAAGACTCCTCAATAGAAGGATTCTCCCTAATAACAAGAACCCCTGCCCTAGCTACAAGAGCTCTCTACTTTTCGACATGGGCCCTTCTCTCTAAGATTGGGGCTCCCGCATCTTTATTCGTTGTCCTTTTCCTAAGGGCCGAGACCTCTTCATTACCTTCTTATTTTTATTTTGGTGGTAAAAAAAATGCATTTGCATTATCTCAAACCAAGTTAGCCTAAGGCAGATTCTACACTACACTACACCACCTAGCGTAGCATAGTGTAGCAGACAACAGTAAAGTAAGCATTGAACGAAAGCAGTTACCAATAGGAGGTCGCATTCTCTACAATTTAATCCATAGTCTTTGCCCCTCCTCCTCCTCCATGCAAAGGGTTTCCTTAGCTGGGGAAGGCCTCTTCTACCGCAACTTGCTAGCCACTATTTTAGCTATGAAACGTTCACCCTGTGATACGCTACCATCCACGGTGGGGGGCGTCTTGCCTACACTGTCCTGGCTGTGAACGTTGTGAACCACCTAATCCTTAGTTGTTACAAAAAGTGACTCCCCAATTACTTCTGGGGGATCTTGGGCTCAGATGGTACGAAAGATCTAGCAAATCCATGGTCTGGAAATTTGGTTGCGATTTCACATGACCTAGACTCCTTTCTCCTGGACCACCAGAAACTCTGAAAAATGCTTAAGGTAGCCTATATAAAAGGCATAATGGATGTTGGAATGGGACTTCATTTTCGTACGGTGCTCCAAGATCTCAGTCCACAAGCCTTTACATAGAGACTCGGCCCAGTTGTAACGGGCCCCCTTCTCCATAACCTCACGCATTATCCAAGCTTGCTCAAGCCCCATGACCTTTACCTAGGTAAGTAGCTGGGGGAATGCGCAACCATAGAAAATAGGGTAAATCTCTTTGGCAGGTCCTTCTTTGAGCTTCTCCATAGGGAGCCCCTTCCACTCTTTGATGAGCCCTAACCACTCCTAGATGTCCTTCTTTTGAAGGGTCAGCTCCATCTTGGATTTTGACCCTATGGGAATGCCTTCGGTAGGGACACTGAAGAGGTCCATGAATAGTTGGTTGATGATTTCAATGACCACCCATACCCCATGCATGCATAGGCGGAAGTGGCCCACCTTGTCAAAAAAGGACTTGACTAGGGAAAGCATCTCGGCGGTAGAAACGTTCAGATTCGGGGCCAGGAATAGATCCATAAGCCTCACCTTTTCGATGTTCTAGACTAGGGAGTCTAAGGCCCTATCATTTAGCTAGTGTTGGCTCATCTCTACTTCCTCATACTTGAAGTAGAAATTAGCCCCCTGTGTCTCGGTGGTTACCACTGTCACCTCCTGAGGCTTCCTTGCCCCTGCAACAGTGCCAAAAAAATGTTTAGTGAAAAATGTAGAGAATTCAAAAATTGTAAAGACACTTAAACATGTGGCAGTTACCGCTAAACCTACCAGGTCAGTATGGCAATGGAAACTTTGGGAGTTCAACCAGAACTTGTTCAATGGTGACCGGTTTGAAGGGTTCTACCCAGTTCCCATCCAACAAGCCCTACCCCTTACACTGATTGTAGGGAATAGAATACATGCTTGGGTAGGTGTGGTATTCACCCTCGCATTGACCGATCACACCCATCCATAGGTTCTCAGTAGAAGAGAACTCCTGCAGGGCTAGCTATGTTGTGGTTAGTGGACCCAGTAGGTCGTGAACTCCACCCTTGTCGATGAAGAACTTGGTAGCAAGCACATACTATTAGCATTAGGATAATATGGTCAACGTCGCATAAACATAGTAGAAACAAGCTACAAAAAATCACCTGCCATCATAATAGATAGTTCCCTCAGGGTTGTGGAAGCATGTCATCATAAAATGTGTGAGGAACAATGTGTTGAAAAGATGGTAGCAGCTATACTCAGGCATCTCCTAGATCCAGGCCAAGCACCTTAACCTTGTTGGGTGCTGACTAGATCCTTCTCCTTACTTGCTCATGATTGCCCTATTGGTCAGAAACCTCAGAATGCCTTAGCTTGCCCTAGGTAAAATGGCTTCTGTTATGCTAGCTGCCTCCTCCTCCTCCTCTAAGGACCAAACAATCACACTCAAGTGGTCAAGGAGGAATTGTAGGAAGTCCTGTGCCTCTTTCCTGAACCAGATCCCCTGTTCTCCCATGCGTATCTAGGGAGAAGGTGCATTGGCCACAGGTTTGCTCACATGGTACAGGACCCCTCTAATTTCCAAAATAAGTAGCCTGGGCCTCAACCCCATCCTGCACAACACAATCATCAAATGTTAGCATCATATCTAAGGGCAATACATGCGCAATGTAGCAACGCTGATAAATTCATGCATATAGCGTAGCATAACCCTCTTCTTGCACATAGTGTAGCAAGGGCGTGAAACCCTAGCATAGCAAGAACATTCAAATAGCCTAGCATAGCAACAGAACAATTGACAACATGCCCTAACAAAGCATGTGTCACACCATCGCATCACACATGGCCTAGCCCTCCTAAGGGTTCTATGTTATGACATGCGAAGGTCAAGCAACTTAAACTGCCCCAGCCCCCACAGTTATGACAACCGTGGCGGTGGCGGTTTTAGCGGCCTTGCATGCAACTATGATGTAATGTTTATGCATCTTCCATGACTGAAACAGTGACAGTGATGATGCAAAGGCCAAAATGATGCGACAATGGAAAACACAAGCAGCCAAGAATGGATGCAAAAAAATAGAAAACAAAAAATGAAAAGCAGAGGAAGCATAGTAACCTACTTGGTCAACAGCGTGCTCTTCTACACTACAACGCATGCTTGTGTCATGTGCCCCAAGGTCTTCTTCGCCTCCTCAACCTTTGCAAGCGCCAGGTGAGTCTTGGGAGCCATTGTCCTACCTGTAGGTCTATCCTCTTCGTTGTACCAACTTGCCTTGCTAGTTGTTAGCACTATTGCATCGCACTCCGAAATCGCCTTGTGCTCCGATGTGGGCTCTGTGCTCTTACGGTGAGAATGGAAAAATTTCCAGGATTTAATGCTTATTTATGGTTGTTATGATAAGATAGGGAAACTTGTCGCTCTCTCTCCCCGATTAATGCAGAATGCACCATACAGCGTAGCATGCTTGCCACGACATCGCAGCACTATTGACATTTAAGCCTTGACATGCTTCAAGCGAATTGTTTTCTTTCCCAAAAATAAAAAATATATTTGTTTTTCGTTATAGGTCCGAAAAGACCTTAAACTAGTAATCCTAGCAATTGCAGTGCGACTAGTCTGAAAAGACCTTAAATTAGCAATCCTAATGTGGTTGCACTTCTAAAGGTTCAAAAAGACCCTAAACTAAACTAGCAGTTTCAACCTGTTACATCCATAGTCTGCAATGACATTAAACTAGCAATTCCACATGGGCGGTTTCACATCTTCTCATAATTTCGCACTTTTCACATGGGTGGTTTCATGTTTTCATGTTAATAGTTCATGTTTTTGCATTAACAGTTTTATATTTCTCATACCTGCAATCTCCTATATCACATACTATCATTTTGCATGTTAAGACCTCGCATGTTACAATTTGGCAGTTCGAAATGATACAAAAGTAGAAGTTTTACATTTTCATATCAAGAGTTTCATAGCTTCACACTTTGAATCGGCAATTTTACATTGTTAGCAGTTCTACACTCTTATCTCTTGGTGGTCCTCCATGACCTTAAACTAGCAAACTTTTAATCTTTACATCATCATACTTCGCAAGATGCATCTCGTCGCTACTTTGCAAATTTTCATCATACACAATCTCTACCAAAAAATGCCTCTTAACTAGGCTTTTATCTCATGTTGGCAGGTCAAGAAAGAGATGGAAATTCATCGTGAACTCTCCATGCTCTTAACATTAGTAGGACCACAGGGCAAGCTTGAGATATAATTGAACCCCAACATGATCAACTGGGGGTTGACCACAACTAGCATTATAGCAGCTTTAGAAGCATCCCCAGAATAGCCCAAGCATCTAGTCCAAACCCTAGACTTAGAGGCCAGGGATGTAACTAAGGATCCTCTTGTCGAGATGCCTGTAACCATGTCAAAGGGGCAAGTGAAAAAGTTAAGACTCAGCTCCCTCCTAGACACAAAAATGCACAAAACCGTAACTAAGATTCTGCAAGATAACATTAATGTCTTCGCATGGTCGTACAGTGACATGTCGGGTCTAGATCCGTACAACATCTTCCTAGACCCACACATGAATCTAGTTAAGCAAAAGGCTCGCAAGGTTAAGCTGGAAATCACACTAGTTGTGAGGGATGAAATCACCAAGCTATACCAAGTAGGTTTCATCCACACGGTTGAGTATTTAGAGTGGGTGTCCAACGTCATTGTGGTTTCGAAGAAAATGGGAGGAATATGAATCTGTATAGATTTCTAGGACTTGAACAAGGCAACGATCAAGGACAACTTTTCAATTCCAATCATTGATCAGCTCATCAACACCACAATTGGTCATGCTCTGCTATCCTTCATGGATGGTTTCCCTAGATACAACCAAATCTATATTAACCTAGAGCACCAGCTGTCAACAACCTTCATGACCCCATGGGCGAACTTCTGCTACACCATGATGCCCTTCAAGCTCAAGAAAGCGAGAGCAACCTACTAGCGAGCCACAACTTACATTTTTAGTGACTACATTCTAGAAATACTAAATGACTACGTGGATGATATAGCAGTCAAGTTCAAGGAGGCAGCTGATCATCCACGTGATCTAGGGGTAGTCCTCAAGTGCTACCAAATGCATGACTTACCCCTTAATCCTAACAAGTGTGTATTCAGGGTGAAAATTGGATGAATGTTAGGGTTCGTAGTATCAGAGGCTGAAATACGGGTGGACCCTAACAAAGTCAAGGCCATCGTCAACCTGGCACTCCCACAAACCTTAAGGAGTTATGTGGTTTACAAGGTAGAGTGCAATTCATTCAAAGGTTCATAGGAAGGTTGACTGACAAGTTACATCCCATGCAACATCTTCTAAAGAAAGGAGTTAACTTCGAAGTGGACAACCCAGTGTCAACAAGTGTCCAACAACCTGAAGAAGGAACTCTCACACCTCCCAACTGTGCATTTTCCACAAAGGGATAAACCCTTCTTTATCTACCTTGCCACCTCCGACACATTTGTCGCGACACTACTATGTTAGAAGCAAGATGACGGTTTTGAGATACTAGTGTATTATTTGAGCCATGCACTAATAGCGCATGAGGCGAAATACAACGAAGTGGAGAGGAATTGCCTTACCTTAGTGTTCGCACTAAAAAAGTGGAGGCATTACCTGTTCTGCAGTACAACCAACATCATTTGCAAAATAAATATACTCTAGGCTATCACTAACAACCTATACAAAAGTAGCAAGATAGCTCGATGGAAAGTGATAACTGCGGAGTTCGATTTACGTTATGTAAGTCAATCGTCAATGAAGGGTCAAGCCATAGCAACCCAACTCATGGCCTCACCAGTCAATGACCAAGAAACCATAGATCCTGAATTCCCAGATGAGCATGTTAGCAATCTCAACATCACCCCATCACATTTCGAAGCCACTCTACACTTCAACGGTGCCTAAACCATGCAGGGAGGTAGCATCATTGTCGTCATCACATTCCCCTCTGAGGAAATGCACCCATCCGCTTATCGTTTAGCGTTCCCTTGCACCAACAATGTGGCAGAGTATGAGGGGCTACTTAGAGGCCTCTTAACTTCCTGAGCATCATGCATATAACACCTAGAAATCTGGGGAGATTCACAACTAGTTGTGAATCAAATCACCGAGGTCTACGCCTGCAAGGCTACACACCTACAACCCTACTACAACCTAGCAAAAATACTTCCTAAGCAATTTGCAATCACAGATGTGCAACACATGCCACGCAATGAGACCACTGTGGTAGATGCCTTAGCTACCATTGCGTTAAAAATTCCATCACATTCCTTCGCAAACCTACCAACTTTGATTATCGAATGCGTAGAGCCTATCACTTAGGTGGAACGCGTGGCCTATGTCAGTGCTGCGGATACCCAGGACTGGTACATCCACATTAAAACTTACCTATAGCATGGAAAACCCCCAAGTGGATTGATATCTGCCCAGAGAGATGCAATTCGTAAGCGTGCCCGGAAATACATGCTCATGGAAAATGACATCCTGTGCCGACGTTCCTATGACGGGATATTACTAGCATGCGTGGGTGGGGAGTAAGCGTAGAAGGTAGTTAATGAGGTGCATGAGGGGCTATGTGGTGGACACATAGCACCCAGGGCTATGGATGTGAAAATTAGATGCCTAGGGTACTACTGGCCCCACATGGAGCGTGAATTCCTATCAAAAGTCAAGACGCGTGACACGTGCCAAAGATACGCAAATCTCATACACGTAGCACCTGTAGACCTGCACCTAATGCAAATCATGTGGCCCTTCCAACAATGAGGACTAGACCTCATAGGGTCTATCATACCTAAATCTTCAACAGGGCATAGTTTCATTATCACCACCACTGAGTACTTTACCAAGTGGGTGGAAGTTATCCCCCTAAGGAAGATGACATCTTAGCAAATTTTTCATTTCATCCTATACAACATCGTAACAAGATTTGGGCTTCCAATGACTATTGTGACTGACAATGGGCCATAGTTCAATAGTATGGAAACCCAAACCTTTTGCAACAATCTATGCATTAAGCAATCATTCTCTACTTGCTGAAGTGGATGCTTAATAATAGCAAGAGGTGGTGGCACGAGAAAATCCTCTATGTTCTGTGGGCCTATAGAACGACATGAAGAACTAGAACAAATAAGACTCCTTACAACCTTGTTTATAGATCTGAAGCTGTGTTGCCTCTTGTTTTGCAGGTACCATCACTCCAGATGATCCTCACAGATGTTGTGAGTGAAGCCCAGAACAATGAGTCATGGACCATCGACCTCGACTCAATAGAAGAGGAGTGTGCATAGACGCTAAGACGCATCAAGCAATACCAAAGCAAGTAGCAGCAGAAGCACTGTGTAGACCTACATCGCTGGCTAGTGTAAAATGGATACCTTGTCCTCAAGGCCATCCGTGAGCACATGAGTAAATTCTCAACCAACTGGGAAGGTCCTTACGTGGTCACTAAAGCCTTCCAGAATGGAGCCTTCAAGTTGGCGGACATGGATGGTAACGAGTTTGCCAACCCGATGAATCACTCGTACCTTAAGCTGTACTACGTATAAAGCACAACGGAAGCCACCACAGTTTGCTACGATGATAAACTGGCAACAAGAACTGGCAGCGTTCGCAATGACGTTAAACTAGCGGCAATGAGCAACGTCCGCAATGACGTTAAACTAGCGGCATCGAGCATCGTTCACCATGACATAAAATTGGTACAAATCATCTACTATGATGTTAAATTGGCATGTATAGTCCTTTGGGATCTTAAACTAGAACAACGTTCTACTGGGACCTTAAACTAGCACATGGTCTACCAAGACCTTAAATTGGGTTCGTGTTGCATCCCCAGCATGCACGAGCACCAGATATACATCGAACGAGTGGACACGATGCCATGTGCAGGTGGGTCATCGTAGCTCCAAAACATAGTTCATGACACAATGGGAATGTGGTCTAGAACATATGTGATGCTGCCACCCTTGGCATCATGCTAACCCTCTGGAGATGTTGTATGACATCACACTGGCCCTCCATACCTACCGTCGCCATAGCCCATCACCTTGACGATAGTTCCTTGGCTAGTTCCTACAGCTGGAGTTCTGGCAGTATTGTGGCTAGGCCACAATATTGTTATCCTCCACCTCACTACCAATGCCTTAGCTCACTTGATGTTTAGCTATGTGGCAGTTGATCCCATAGCTGAACTGAGAATGCATGCCTTTGGCAGGGATTCCAGAGCATTCGCACTCATAGCAACTCCCGGTGCCTTCGAGGCTAGCTCCTCCATGCTGGTGCTGCCAAGGCCACTGCTGGCCTTCCTACTTTGGGCACCGTGCACTAACATGAATGTCCAAGAGCTTCAACAACATCTGTAGCCAGCAAGACCTTTGCCCTTACCAACCGAGGGTGCATCTTGCTATAGCAGCAAATGCTATGGCATCGCAAAGTGAGTGCCTCGACTAGCTTGGCTACTTTAGGGTGCAAGTTGCATGACGTGCGTAACATAGCTCACTACATGGGAAGCATCTATAGGTAGGTTAAAATCCCTTGGGTGTAATGCAACTCATCTTGGGAAAGGAACACCTATCCTACAGAGGGTCGAAGGCTAGTGTAGGTAAAGATGAAAATGTGAACGAGCTAAACATCATCTTTACCCTTCTCCTGAACCTCCTTCATCCCTGCTTCATCCTTTCACTCTCAAGTGCAGCCAAGCGATGTCCCGGCACTCACCAAACAACAACATTAGCATCGTGACTTCTAAGGTGTTTTGTATTCTTTGTCAATGTCTATCAAGCCCATTCTCCAAACGTCGACAAAGAGGGGCCAATGAAACACCCAAAAAAATTTGAAGTCATTCTTGCTTCACTAGGCCTTACAATTCGCGCAACACCATGACAGTTCTTCGAGAGGGGAACACTCTGAATTCAGGCTAGCCAGTTCCGCAAATTTTCTACTTTAGGTTTAAACAAGATCTACGGATCATTCTGCCTGTCCACCTAAGTAGTCTTCCCAACTAACAGCCTACTCAAAAATAGTGTGCAAAGTTGACAGCAGTGCTCAGGATGCACGAAATAGTTCGATAAGTTTTCTAAGTCATGAAGTCTACTACACTACGCTACGCCCTGCTATGTAGCATGGCAAGCTTCAAAAAATGATTGCAGAATGAAGTGCCATGCTACAATCTGTTACATAGCGTAGCATAGCATGGAAATAACTATACAACCAGTTCCCTCACTCAACTTCAATTCCTTCAACAATGACCCTTTCCATCAAGAAGCGGTCGACCATGTCTGCTGCTACGCTACATTGAGCTACATGGTGTAGTGAGGCGTAGCAATCCTATGGAAGAGATAGAAGGAAACTCAAAGGGCAGAATCAACAAGTTTTCAAGTCTCGTAACACAAGAAGCAAAGTTTTCAAATTGGCAAAGTTTTCATGACTAAGGCCAGTCACTACGCTACGCTACGCTATGTAGTGTAGTATAGCGTAGCAAGCATGCAACACACATGTAGCAGAATGCATGACAAGGTGCTATGCTATGCCAAGTATGCTATGCTACAAAGCACAGCAAGGCATGTGGGTGGTTGTGCGACATCAATGCACTTCACCTAATTGGACCATTGGCACACATCTCTAGATGCTGATGGTGCAATTACAACATGGTAGGCTCACAGTTACGACATGGCAGGCTCGCATTACAACAATCATGCAAGTCCAACGGTCATGCATGACACATGTAGCATAAGCAAGTCAATGTGGGCCCAAGGAATGTGGCATCCAAATCATCCCTTTCACGTGCCCTTGGTTCTATAAATACCCCAATGAGTAGCATTCAAAGTGTTTAAATTTTGGCCCGATTCTTCGACTTTTCCTCTTTCTGGCACTCAAGTTCTCTTCCCGACACATTGTAACATCAATAATTGTAAGCTTTCTATTTGACACTGCAAAAAGTTAGCATTTTCAACTGACATTTTGTTCCATCCCCTTTCTACCACCTTGGTAGAATCCCCGCATTGTCAACACCTAAGTCTGTGCCCAAGCACATAACCTGTTTTTCTCTACATGTCCTGGTTACTCTCAGGATCTCTGTACTCCGCCGCGCTGTGCAACCTACTGTATCCACTTTGATAGAGTAAACTTGTAGCTTCAGAGTTGTGCATTTTTCTAACTGCATTTTACTTTTTTTCCTACTTATTATTGTGTTTTGCACTATTTTCTACTTTATTTACTTTCAATCATTACTTCACATTTTCGTTCCCATTTTCAAAACTATATGTTGCAAAAGGCTATATAGATGCTGATTATCCCTTTCTGATCGACAAGACCATTTAGGGTGCCCTGTATCCACTCACAGCCAGCACAACCCTCCCGTAGATACAAGATCGAAACTATCACACCCGTTGACCCCTCAGTGTTTTCCAACCATCGACATTTTTAGTTGCTACAAGTAGTAGAATAAATGTAGCACAACATGAGGAAATGCTAAACCGACTGGTGAGAATTAGGCATCGATTTCTAGATGTCTTTGACCTTCCAAACAATATTACTATAATCTAGTCGAAATTGCTACAGGAAAGGGGAAAGAATATCATCTTCAAGAAGGAATTTGAAACAACTAAGGAGCTAAATGAATGCTTGGCTATGGAATTTGCTAAATTAAGGACCCATATTGCTGATCTCGCATTCCTCAACCTGGCACTAATAAGAGATGGAGCTATTAAATAGCTCAACACCAGACTGGAAGGGGTTGAGGGTGCAATGGAGATAGTAGTGTTCTATTGATCCTTACTAGATGCCACATAGCACAAGATTCAAAAGTCCTTTGATCAAAACTACTAGAAGGATTTACAATTGATCATAGAGAACCATCTCTTAAGGAATGTTGATGAGCACAAACAATAATTAACTAACTTCATCAATTAACAACAAGAGCAGTTGGCTAGGGAAAACATAGAACTAAGTAGATTAGCAATAGAAAATAGAAATCTCTCCATGGAGGAGGTTTATACCCTTCACCAGAAAACTACAATCGAGGTAGCCACCTAGAAATCAAAAGCTCTTAAGTTGGATAAAGTCAAATATCATTATAGAGAGTAAGTTGATCTACAAAAGGAAGTAAGTGAAAAACACATTCAGTTGGAAAAAGCAAAAGTGAATGAAGTCCTTCAATAACTCTAGCAAGGGAAAGAATTATGACAATCCATCATTAATAGGATAGATGCTTACAAAAAGGTTCAAATCCACACAAAGAAGTTGTAGATTGAGGAGATGAAAAACTATATGAAGCTCATCAATCTCCATTACCCAAATCTAGCCATGTTGACTACTAGATGACCACAACTAGAATTGGAGAAATAGGTGGTCAATTTATACTTTTTGTATGAGGTTGAGTTCAAGCATCATAAAGACACTAAGCAAAAGCTTGTAGTGGCAAATGCTAAACTTGAAGTTATCAAGGCATGATTCACTGATCAACAACCAACTATCAAGAACCTGGCCAAGAGGATGAATGACTAAATGGAGTTGTAGAATGTGGCCAAGGAATTTGATATCGAATGCAAATAGTTTATTGCCTAATTTGTCAATGTGAAAGAGATGTTTCCAATAATGCCCTGTCCATGGGATATCCCCATTCTAGCTCACATTGGTGATGTCACATGAATTGTGAATGATCCCTAGAGTAAGGAGGAGAAGATGAAGGCATTATGATATGCCTTTTACCTTCCACTAGAGGTTGTAGCCACAATAGGATAACCATAGTCACCTCAACTACTACAAATGTCTAAAGCCAATGAAGGTCCTTTAGAACCTCAAGAGCCGCCACCACCTAGGACTATCTAATATTCTCCACCACCTTCATGCTACCAAAGGATGTGCTATCTAATTATTGGGTATTCATGTAATGATATTCAATTTTGTGTCATGAACACCACCATTTTTTGTAACTTGTTGATTTGTACACTTAGGCACTAAATTTTGTTATGTCAAGAGTCAATCACTAATCTCATACCTTTCCAATTTTGTAAGGGAACTCAAGGAAAAGTTTTCATTCAATAATGGGGGTATGATGAGCTTCAGAGTATCATGTAGATGGGCTCTATTTATGTGGTGTTGCCTTATTAACAGGGCCACATCGATGTAGCATTTGCTAGGTCTAAGGGGCCCTATCAATATAGTCCTATAGCAAAAACTATACATACAAGCTCCTAGCCATGTTTATGAAGCATAGAAGTCATAGTAGTAGTAGAGCTCTTGTACTTTATCTATTTGAAAGTTAGAATATTTCTTTGAGTGCCTACAACAAGAGTCAACAAGTGTATAGATCTTTATTCAAGCATTGTTGTACTAATATGTATGGCATTAAAGATGAGCCTTTTGATCAAACCTTGCAACATTTGGAATAGATTAATGATTTATTTATGCATGTATTATTTTCATGAAATATGCAATTAATTAAGTTAAATTAAAATTTAGGAAATTAGTTAATTAATTAAGATGAATAGATTAAGTACATAAGTACAACTACTTCAAGAATAAACATGTATTCACTTGGTAATCCTAACAATGTTATTACTTGGTGTGCCTAGTAGTGTAGCACTTGGTAACCCAGCAATGGATACATGGGTTTAGGATGTGTACAGAAAGTGGGATTAGATGCTTATATTAGGATTAGTTAGAGACTAGTTAAAGAGTTAAATTACATTAGGTAAATTATTTCATCTCTCTACTCTAAGCACCAAAGAACATAGAACATAAAATAATAAAAATCATATGCCTCAATTACACTTAACCATACCTTTGTACATCACAAGTATAATTGGGAAGATAAAGAATGAACTTAAGGCAAGGTTCACTTCCTAAAAGACTAGTGTACTAGAAACTATAGAGTTTGCAGAATTTGACTAGATCATGCATGAATGCTTCATGATTTGTATGGTTGGATGTAGGGGTACCTCGCCACTCATCACTAATCCAACCAAAAGGTATGTAAGTGGATCCTTTCCAAAGTAGGCACATGCCCTTTATTGCCCTTGCATAACTTCAAACCAAGGAGTCCATGGGCCCCATGGATGATTAATGGTTATGAAAAGTTAAGTACAAAAAACTTAGAAGAAACTACCTAAGCATTTTGACACATCAAACCAAGATATCAAACAAGAATATGAAACTAGTAGTGAGGTGAGACATGGAAAGCATAGATGGATAAGAGAGAGTGTGTGGAATGGAGTTCCTAATTAAGGTCAGATGAAGTCCCTTGTGAATTTTGTGGTTAAATGACTTGATAAAATTCATCTTTAGTCTAGATCAAAATCAACCACATTTAGTTATGTCTCATCACCACTCTAAGACTAGTGCACATTCAAATAAAGGAAAATATACAAGAAATTATAAAATAAGAAAAATAAAACGTATTAACGATGTTGTAAAACAAAAATTTTTGAAAAATTAATAATGTAAAAGCAAAAAAGTGTAAGATAAAGAATGTGTAAAAAAAAAGTTATAAGAAATAACAAGGTGTAAAATAAAAATGTGTCAAAAAAGATGAAAAGTTGAGGAGCTACTTATATAGTTAGCATGGATAACCATATCCCCCATGACTAAGTTGAAAGGAGGAGATCTAAAAGATTGAGTGTGGTTGTCCATTTGATGAGATGGTTGTTGCACTAGCTTGCTTAGGCTCGTGGAAAGGTTTGACTTGTATGTTGACTAGTTGTTTCTTCTCTAAGCTCTTAGGTTTGTAAATCATCATGATCCTAGAAGGAAAAGTTTCATAAATTATATAAGGTCCTTCCCACAATGTCTAGAACTTAGTTTGTTGAGGTACGTGTGTGAGGTTCTAGTAGAGGACCTTATCCCACTGTTGAATTTTGACTATCCTAATTCTAAGGTCATGGTGCTTTTTGTTGAATGTCTTTTGCAACTTGTTAGATGACAAGGCCACCAATTGATTTTTATTTAGCAAGTTGAGATTCATTAATCTTTCTTTTTATGCTAGACTCAAATCAAGGTCATGGTCAAGGTCAAGGTCATAGGTTATTGAAAGTTATGATTTTCTATACATCAGCTCATAGGGAGAATAGCCTATAGGGAGTTTCCATGTTAAGTGGTAGGCCCATAGGCCATCATTGAGTTTTGTGCTCCAGTTTCTCCTATATTTACTAATAGTTCTTGTTGGGATTTTTGTAATTTCCCTATTTGTAACCTCAGCTTGACCATTAGCTTAGGGGTGGTAGGGTGTTGTTAGTTTATGTTCAACCCCTAAGCCTTGCATGAGCTTTCGAAAGGTAGTGCCTATAAATTAGGTTCCATTATCAGAGATTAATGCACATGGTACACCATATCTGTTTACAACATTCTATTACAAAAATCGAGCAGCAGTAGAAGATGTACAATCAGTGACAACTATTGGTTTTGTCCACTTTGTATAATAGTCAACAATGACTATGATGTACACCTTTCCATTTGACATGGGCTTGATGGAACCCATGAAATCAATGGCCTAGATGTCAAAGGATTCTAGTGGTTGGATCCACTATTGAGGTTCCTCCATTCAAGTAGTCATTTCACCATCTCGTTGGTAGCATTCACAAGAGTGGATGAATTGGTGAGCATCCTTGAAGATTATCAGCCAATAATACCTTAAAATCAAAATTTTAATGTCCATGCATCTCCTAGCATAGTGGCCCCCACAAGGGCCCTCATGACCATCCTAGAAAATGGATAGTTGATTAGCATCAGGAACATAGAACAAACCAAGCCATTGGTGCATAGCTTGTAGAGGTGTCTATTGGTCTCCATGAAGCATTTTACCAAGTGAAGAAACTACTATTTCTTTCGATGGTCCAGCCCTTTTGGCATCTCTTAAGTGAGAAGATAGGTAAGAATGTCATTGTACCATTTAGGCTCAGTGGAAAATTATTTAGTTATAGCCATGACAAATAGGAGTTCATCAGGAAATAGATCAGATAGTGGGCTTTCCTCCTCTTTTTTGTCCCATTGCAACCAAGACAAGTGGTTAGTGATCACATTCTCAGTTCCTGTTCGATTTACCATCATAGGATTGAATTCCTATAAGATCACTAGCCACCATATGACAAAGGGGCTCATCATTGGCTTATTCATGAAGAAGAGAATGGCATTGTGGTTTGTATGCATAAACACTTTGTATCTAAGCACATAATGCCTGAACTTTTCTAGAGCAAACATTAATTCTTTTTCTATGATGGTGTAATTTAATTATGCATCCAAAATGCTTTGTCTTGTGCAATGGATGTAATATGAATGTTTCTTATCATCCAACTACATAAGCACAGCTCCCAAAGTATAATTTAATGCATCTTTCATAACATGAAATGGTCTAAACTAGTCAGGTGCTTGTAGAATTGGAGTTTCTACAAGTTTTTCCTTTAGCTATTGGAATGGTTTTTCACATTCCTTGGTCAAGACAAATGGAGCATCTTTCTTTGTTAGCTCAACTAATGGTTTTGAGATCTTATAAAAATTTTCTATGAATTGCTGGTAGTAGCCAGTGTGTCTAAGGAATGATTAGACATCTTTTATAGTTTTTAGTTAATGGTTAATTCCTTGGATGACCCTTATTTTTTAAGGTTTGACCTCAATTCCCGCTTGTGAGATTCGGTGCCTCAATATAATGCCCTCCTAGACCATTAGATGACTCTTTTGCCAATTGAGCCACAAGTTTGTTTTCACACATCTTTTTAGCACTTGCTCAAGGTGGTCCAAGGCTTGATTGAATGTAGAACCATAAGTGGAGAAGTCATCCATAAATACTTCCACTTTTCTATCAATTTTTTGTTGAAATATACTTAAGACAAAATGTTCAAATGTAGTAGGAACATTGCATAGACTAAATGTCATCTTACGATATCCAAAGGTTCCCTAGGGGCACCTAAATGTTGTTTTGGCTTGGTCCTTTAATGTGATTTGGATTTGGTTATAGTGACTATAACCATCTAGAAAACTATAATAGCAATGCCCAGATATGTTGTCTAACACCTAATCAATGAATGACAATGAAAAATGGTCCTTGAATGTTGCCATATTCAATAGCCAAAAATCAATGCAGACCTGCCACTTGCCACCTTTCTTTGGCACAATCACTAGTGAACTAACCCACTCACTATCTCTAATTGGATAGATAAACCCCACATTGAGAAGTTATTCAATTTCCTCTTTGACAATCTGCTTCAATTTTGGGTTCAATCACCTTTGTGGCTGCCTCTTTGGCTTTATGGCTAGGTTAGTGTAGACACGATGCTAGCATATCGTAGGATCAATCCCTGTGAGTTTAGGATATGACCAAGCAAAGGTTATTGACCATTTTTCAATCACATTTAACAACATCTATTTCTATTCTAGAGCAAGATTTGCATTGATTATTACCGGCTACCATTTTTTAAGAATGCATATTTCATGTTGATAGGTAGAGTTTTTAACTCAAGGGGCTCTTTCTTAAAAGTTTCAGGAATTTCCAACTCTCCCTAATAGGTATCATCATTTGCATTATCAAAAAGTTGATGATGAACTTGCTCTAGTTCATTCATGCCTACAACATAAGCACATGTCAAGCTCTCTGTAGGTTCTATGCAAAGTGTGCTTCTTTCAGAATCAATGGTCAGAAACTAGGTACCCTCTTGTTTTATGGCTTCTATGTACAAAAACCTTTGAATATCTACTTTAGGTGCACACTGCTTACATGAAAAAATAGATGCTTTTTTAATGGACTAGAGTTTTTGCACTCAATTGCACCCTATATCATTGTATGTAATGCATGGAACTCACTTCTTCTTGATCTTTTTGAATGCATTTTCCTTAGATATATCTAGGCAAAGATCTCTGATGCTCATTCTTACATCAATAGTATTTAGCCATGTCCTTCCCATGATTATTGGGAAGTCCCCTTTACAATTCTTATCCTTGATTACTAGGAAATAAACAAGGTAAGATCACCCATAGACAGTGGCCTCAATGTCTTCCACTAGTTACAATGGAAAAATAGAGGACTAGTCTACAAATTCCAAATTGATATTGTTGTTCTCGAGGGGCAGTAGGTTCTAGGAAGTATACATCTCATGAGAAATTAGTTCACATTGAAACCTGAATCAACAGGAGATTTACATGGTTCATTTTAAGAAATTTGTAAATAAATAAGGGGACTCCTAGGATTAGCTAATTTCATGGGAAGATTCCCAATGTGGATCCAATCAGATACAACATGAGTGAGCATAATAGTATGGATCCTAGGTGGTATTTGTTTTGAAGGGGACTCAAAGGAATTAGATACAAAGAGAGATAAAGAAATAGGGTTGCCAACTACATGTGTATGTAAGGGCTTAGGTGGACTATTGGGTTGGAAAAAAGGTCTTTTCCATGATCTATTATCTAAACCACTCAGTTGAGGAATCAGTTGTAGATTAAGGACCTTGGTAGCATTACGTTGTTGTGGTTGGGCTAGAAGTTCATCCTGCATAGATGGAGTAAGTGATAGCTATGTTGAGGGTGGAGGAACAAGTGCAAGAATAGAAGAAGAATAAGGATAAAAAGTGGTATTCCTTCTTGGATGTGAAGACTAAGTTCGAGAATATTCAAAAGGGTAGTAGTGATGTTGAAAAGTAGAAACATGACTAGAACAGTTACATGGAGATAGGGATTGCTAAACATAATACCCATATGAATCAGGTTTTCTGTAAGGGTATTGCTACCTTGGTACTGGAAGTGCCCATGACTATGGTTACTGCTACTATTGATACTATTTGTAAGGATGTGGTGGGATTCCACTTGGATAATACTATAGTTGTTGATGGAAGTGCTTGGGATTGCCTTGAGGATAAGGCAATCTTCTAGGTGCTTGCCTTCTTTCTAGTTAGGTATTTATAACATACACCTTAGACTCTTGTAAGTATGACACAATGGGGCAACATCGCTTAGGATATTTATATTGGCAAATGTCACACCCACCATCATCATTTGATTCAATTTTTGCAACTTCCTCTATTGTAGCAATCTTGACCTTACCTCTTTGATTAGCATGTTCAGCTTCCTTTTTCCTCATGTGATTATGATCACTACCTTATTTTTTGGACTCTTCAACAATTTTCAAGATAGCTTGAAATCAGCTATCCATAGAGTACCATAATTGATCTACCTTATCCAAAATTTTAGAGGTGCACTTTTGAATTGGCAAGGTATTTTGATTCACCACCTCATCAAGTGATGATTCCTCCTCACTATCACAAAATTGAACCTCTCTCTTGCAAATGGAAGGATTGTAGTTGTATTCTTCTACACTTTCGTGTTTTTACAACTCTCATTATTCTTTCACTACCTGCTCAATGAATTGTTGAATCTAATGGGCTCTTAATTTTGATAATCACCCTTGGGCATAGACACCACGAGTTCTCATTTTTTATTGAATCCCATCTATGATATGGTAAAGTTCCTTCAACTAAGAATAATCATGGCTAGGACATCTATCCAATAAAGAATAGTATCAGCCCATGACAACATCCAAGGATTCACATGTCCCTTGTTTCCATCCTTGGATATACCTCCTCAAGTTGGACACTCAAGAGCATGTTTGATACTTGTCATTGAATAGTTCAAGCATTATACTCTACCATTTGATGGATTCTAGTTCTAAGGATTGGTACCAACTTTCTGCTTCTTTAATGAGTGTCCTAGGGAATAACTTAAGCTTTTGCTAATCATTTTTTATATTTTGCAAGGCACAAGCATCATGGAAATCTTGAAGATAGTTTGGTGGATCTGAGTTATATCTCCTTTCGAACCTAGGGATATTATTCATGTCTAGCCTCTTGATCCAACTATCCTTAATGTGCCTTGTAAAAATTCTCACTACCTTTGCAATGTTTAGCATGCTTCAAGTAGTAAGCAGAGGCTCATTGAGGCCATGATTCTAGTGCCTACAATGCCCTCTACTACCCATTCATTCATGGTAGCTAGTCTCTCTTGAATGCTTGTGCCTTGAGTCTTAACTTGGCCAATGGTCCCTATAATCACCTCAATCTTGTCAGCTACCTCCATCATGATTACATCCCTTGTGGTCTTGTTCAAAGCTAGAAGTGCAAGATGATGACGAATGTGAAGAGGAAGGAGGACTAGCACCCTCACAATGCCTACCACTCCCTCTTTGGAAGTCATGACCATGATCTTGATGTTTGTTTACATCCCTGCCATGAATCTCCTTCTTGGATCCTCCTTCGTCATTGGATCCATTCTTGCTAAAACCTACATTATGAATCGTGGACTGTAGATTCTAGTTTTAACCTCTTTCATCGAAGTCAAAGATAGGAGTTTCATTGAATAGAAAATCCCCAAAGAAGGGATCTCCATCATCTTTTTGGTATGTTAGGTATGGGGAATCATTAAACCAGTTCCCCTTCATAGATTCGTAGCATTGCTCTAGCTATCGATCCCTTAGACATTGTGCCTTAGTCGGATGATAATCGTTGGCATCACTATCTTGCACAACATATTCAACATGAAGTCCCTAGAGGCCTAATCACATAAGCGTTTGTTGGGGCATCACAAGAATAGATCAATCGGGCAGCAACACAATGTTGCCCTCTATGTCTTTCCACTGTAGCAATTCATCCTAGTGTAGAACAATTTTGTATTGTTGGGGCATCTAATGATTTACTTCATTAGACTTGGGCAAAGAATCGCTCCTGTGAGAAGAAGACATCTTATATTAGAAAATAAGAAATGCAGTATGCTTCATAATATTATTGTAGTTATTTTAATGTATGATATGACTTTAAAGTTCATTCCAACAATCTTGAATAATTTTTCACTAAGTCCTAGATACTGCATGTAACAACTAAAGATCGCTAACAACAATGCCAATGATGAGCAATGAGGTACCTCTATGCCCAACCATATGAATCACAAGCATTCACACATGATTTAGTTGAATTCCATAGACCTTAAGTTCCTAAGTACACAAGTTCCAAGACGTGAAATCTAATCATGACATTCATTATCTTCTCAACTACACTTGTGGAGCTTCATTGTATGGTTAAGTGTGATTAAGGCACATGATATTTATTATTTTATATTTTATTTGTCTACAATTAATAGCAAGTTGAAACTCAATTTATAAATCAATTTAATTAATCTAATTGCTAATTGATAACTAACTATCCTAACATAATTATTTGGTCCCACTTTTTGTGCATATCCTAAACACATATAATAGTGCTAGGTTATCAAATGTTAAGCATTGCTAGGATTACCAAGATTCATACGCATGCTTAAAGTGGTTTTACTTATGCGCTTAATTAATTCTATTTAATCAAAATAGCTTACTTTAGCTTAATTACTTAGCATTATTAAATGAAATTGCATAAAACATTAATTTGCATGAATAAAATATTTAAGTTAGCCAAGGTGCTGCAAGGTTTGATTAGAAATCTTGTCTTTATTACCACACACACTGCTATGCTCAAGTACAACAGTGCTCAAATAAAGATCCGCACACTCAATGATGCCTACTACAGGCACTTTGGAAAATATTCTAACTCTGGAGAAAAGAAACTAGAAAAGCTCTACTATGCTATGACAAAAACTATTTGGAGATCATGTGCCCAAGCTCTATATTTATAGGCTAGCACATACCCTACAATATCAAATATCCAACATTGTTCTTTAGAACTCGATATCAAGGCTTCGATATTAGAGCCAGGAAAAATACAATTCATCAGTAGTAGAACTCTTTTAGTTTGTTTTCATGATTTTAGCTTTCGGTACTTAGTAGTGTGTGCTTGTAGTGTGATGTTAAGTGATTGAATGGAGTCTTTATTTGAGCATAATGTACTTGGACACATTGCATGACTAGAAATAAAGATAGATATTACTTTCCATCATTGCAAAAACATAGTTTTATTTATGCTTTCATTTAGTTTAATGTTTACTATGTCTATAGTTACTAATTTACCTTCTATGCACTTTACCATTATTGTCATTAAGCAGAATGAGTATGACTAATCTCGAGCACATAAGTGTAGCTTCTTGGTAACCTAGTAGTACTATCACTTGGTACACCCAGTAGTGAAATACTTGGTAATCTTGGCAGTAACTACATGAAGTCCAAGGTATGAACGAAAGGTTAGGACCAACTACTCATCACATAGGCTAGGTTAGATTTGTTTATTGTTACTTAGACTTAGAATCACTTTCCATTTACTTCATGTTTACTGGGAGCAATATGGCCTATACAACATCAATATCATATACCTCATCGTGAGTTAAACCACACACATTGATTTTACTAGCTCACGTGGAAAGACAATGATTGCAAACTCTAACCAATTACTAGCATAATTACATTGCCTTATTTATGAAATTCAATTGGGCTATGCGTGAACACTCATATCTCATATGGTTGGGCGTTGGACTACTCCACCACTCATCATAGGTTATCATCCTTACAACTAATCTTAAAAGACCTTCCCTCTAGGGTAGGAAAAGAATCAAGTTTTGTCCTTGTTCAAAAGTGCCTCATGGGTTTTCACTTCTTACTAAAAGCTTTCTTATTAAAAGTTAGAAAGAGTAAGACAAAGATAAAAGAGAAATAGTATAGAGTAGCACCAAGGCTTAAGCATAAGCTAAGCAAAGTTGTCCAAGGTTCCATTAATTTGAGACTTGAATTGAAAAATAATAAGTTGAATAATGTTGATTTTTTGAAGCATAGTGAACTCATCATGAATAGTCGCATGATTGTGAAAAATAGTTTCATATAGCTTCTTTTGATGTAAGTGTCATGCTCTATTTGACATTAACATATCAAGAGTCTTTACCACTAGGTTAACACCTCACTATTACTCCTAAGATAGTTAAATTAGAACTTTGTACTGGAACCAAACCCATAACTTGGAGCTTTAAAATCAAGTTTTACCACTAGGCTAACACCTCATTGTTATTCTATCTAGTAGTTAAGACGATATGAATAAATTGCAAATAAATAAACATCTAGCTCTTCATAGAGATAAATGGTTACAAAGAACTCATGTAGTAACCCTATTTAGAAAATTTTTCAAAAACTATAAACTACACCTAAAAATAATGGATGCATCCCACTTCCTCACCAAGAAGGGAACTTGTAGTTATGTATATGCCTTTAAGAAGAACATAGATGACTCCAATGAAGACAAGAAAACAAATAATATTGTGGATATTATTAGTGGGTAATGACCGTAGAGACTGAGGAGAGATCATGACGAAGGTTTTGTTAGATTTTATTTGCCCTTAAAATTAGTGCAACATTTCTGTGGAGAATAGCACATGGGATACAAAATTGTTGCCAAAAAAATGCCAAACTAAGGCTTGATCCCTGGATAAGGACAACGTAAATATCAAAGCCTGGCACTGTACGAGAGCTTACTCCTGCTCGGGGAACTAATACCAATATTAAATTTACAACGGTAATAATGTTAATTGTTTATGCATCCACGAGTTGGGAGTTCGCATTACAGAAGTAACTGGGCGATGGCAATATTTAGCGAGGACGCCGCCGGAGTTGCTGGGTCTGATTCTGGATACCCCGCGCGTGCCCAGCGAGATGAGAGGCATGGTTTCCCGCGACGGATCCCTGCGCTGGGTTCCTCGCTTGGACGTGAGATTGGAGTCCGGCCAGCGGCTGCTGGAGCCTGAAGGCCAGCAACTACTTTCTGGCATGTTATGTTGCAGCTTAATCTTCTCCAGCGGATTTCGGCTTTGGATGCCCTGCGTAGCCCCTACTTGGACGACGTCCGCTTCGGCTGCCCCTGTGCTTTCCCCTTCCATTTTCGTAATCGTGCTTGAAGTCCGTCTCACAAGTCACAGAGCCTCCCCTGAGCGCTGCTCACTCGCGTAATCCGTCCGCGGGCTTTGTTATATATCTCTCCCAAGGATTGAGACGGTTTCTCTCTGCTACGCTGTGCTGTTCTTGGCAGCAGGAGAATTTCTTACCGGCAAATGTTCTCGGAGTTCCTTGCGATGCTGTCCACCAACATCGAAAATCTTCGTTTTAAATGCCCACAAGTTCCGATTCATTGTCTTGTAATGTTGTACTCTTTTTTTTTTTAAACAAGAAAATAAAACACACAAAGGAAGGCAAACCAGCAACTTCAAGCATTTTGAAGATTTTGGAACACTTTTAGATTTGCTTAGAATCCCTTTAATGTACAAATTCTGCCCTATAGACTCCCCAAGGTTTATTTTGTAAGGGAGAATGAGTTTATTTCAATCGGTGTTTAAATAGGCCGGAAATATTTATCCACTCGGGAATCAGGATAAATGGTAGAGTAGGTCGAGTTATATTTAAAAGTCACAAAAAGATACCTAAATTTATTAATTTCTTTCAAAAAGTAAGGTTTATTATAAAAGTTGGGCCAGTTTGACTCAACTTGGGTCAGCAAAATTTGTCATCGACTACTAATAGTTAAAAAACTATGATTTCATTTACACCCAATTCATACCATACAAATAGTTTTGTATGAATCACTGAATCATAAGCTTTTACAAAACCAATAAAACAACTAAAAATTTTTATTGGGAATTTTTGCAAACTCTAGGAAGTGTATAAGAATAACGAAGTGATCAATAGTAGGGTGATTCTATCTAAAACCTACTAGACATCATACCTTGACCTAGTTACATTTAGCCAAAAAATTGATTCTCTTTTCTAGCAGAGTGCTTAGCAACTTAGTAAAAATATTATAAAAAACGATCATTCGATAATTGTTCAAATTATTTTTATCCCCCTATTTATATAATAATATAGATTTACTACCTTTTCAATGTTAATTTAATCTTTTCTTTATTGGTGAGTTTAATTTGTGCCAATTTCTCTATTGTACCGTACGAAATCGTCGGTCTTCAGCTGGAAGGAAACAGAAACCGAGGGATCACAGGACATGCACAGAAGGCCCTACCTTCGCTTGAGGGCGAGCTAGAATGAACGAAGGCAGAGTACCTTGGGTGGTCCGCACGCGGATCAGACAAGGATTTCCCCGAATGTACACCGAAGTGCAATATGCTGGGTTATACGTGAACGGCGTAACAGGCGTAAAATAGAGCGTAAACAACATAACTAATGCGAACGGAGCGTAAACGTGAAAGAGCGTAAACAGAATACATGCGACGATTAATGCAGACTGTAATAGATTGTAGGAAGAAAATGTAACAATGGCATTTCAAAATGAGAGTACAATGCACCGGTCTAACGCAGTTGTGGATTGACACAAGGCGGATGAAAAGCCTCGGTGGATGCAGGGATGACTGCGGGCTAGTTCGCACTGTAGGAAGAGCGTAGAGGTTGTATGCTCAGCATATAGGGTTGTCCAGCAATACAGTTTTCTACTCTGGTTCTCAGCGTCTCTGCTCTCTAGTTTGCTCTAAAATTTTGCCAACCAACCTAGATCTCGTGAAAAAATTGGGCTTTTATACAGGTTTTGACATCAGACTCGGGTTGGGGGACACATGGTGCCTTGACCGAGTGCAAAAGCGTAAAATTTACAAGTGTACAATATGTTACATTTGCTGGGCATATACACTGTATCAGGCAAGGGTAGACTTTGGGCGTATACACTGGGCGTATACACTATGTGTGCTGGGCGTATATGCTGATGGTGGCTTGGACGTATACGCCGAGCGTATATGCTGATGGTAGCTGGGCGTATACGCTAATGGTTGCTGGGCGTATACGTCGGGCATATATCCTGATGGTTGCTGCATTGTGCCAAATCTTGCTCTGCAGTGCTGCTTCTATGCCGTCTTCGGGGATTTCATGCTGGGCGTATACATCGGTTGTACCTGCTGGGCGTGTACGCTGGACGTCTATGCTAGACGTCTACTCTGGGCGTCTACGCTGGATGTATATGCTGAGAATGTCGGGCGTCTACGTTGTGGATGTCAACTTGAGCATATACGCTGAGACCCCATACTTGGTGAAAATTAAGTATCTGATCTCCGAAATTGCCATATTTGATACCAGATGTAGCCGTGGTTGTCTGCAGGTTGTAGTGACCTGCTTCTTGTCGGAAAAGTACTAAGCTCGAAATTTTGTGGTGTTTCATTGGCCCCTCTTTGTTGACGCTTGGAGGAATCAACCCGAGAAGTGTTGACAAAGAAGTACAAAACACCACAAGTAACTTAATAGAGACAGTGTCTGTTGCCACTCGGCTAGATGTCATCGCACCGTGTTCAGTAGTACATGGGATTGAAAAACGTAAAATTTGTATCTGGATGGGGAAATGGAGATTGTGGGGATTGGGAACTGACCAAGAGATTGTACTTGGTAAAGGGGATGCTCTGGTGTGTGTCATGCTGATCCTTGTCAATAGCCATTATTTAGCAGACCCAGAATCAATACATGCGATGTGTGTTCTTTGGCAGAACAAGACTCTTGGTTAATGTCCAAGAGGATTTGTTAGCGAGACCAAAGCCACGTGAGGACGTGTTGCATTCTTTGGAGGAATAGGGCCCTTGTTTGGTGTTTTAGGGGGAGCCTGTTGGCAGAGAGCCAAAGCTATGCAACAAGATATTCTTGATTGTTTTGGACATGAGTACTTGGTTCCAAGACAACTGCCTTCCCGCCTGGGGTTTATATGGGAAGTGCCAAGGGTCTTGATTACTTCTTTTTTTTTGTAAGAAAATGTGTTTTGATCTTGTACTCATGCTCAAGTGCTACATGTGTGTTGCAATTGCTTGAAGGTGTTACAGTGCGCAATGGTATGTTCAAAGTTTTGAGTGTACTGGGTGTATCAGACGTGTGGCTGAGTAGAGTGTGTCAGTAAGTAGATAGGGAATGTATCGGGAAATGGGGATGTACTAGTGAACAGCTTGATTTAGCCTTGCCACATGGGCTGTGAACATTGCCTCATCTTGCTTCTTATGATGAAATGCATTCTTGTACGAATACCTCCGAGCGTCATCCTACAAACACAACTCCAGGGAGACAAGAAAACCATGAGGGAATAAGCAAGCTTAGACTTAAACAGCTACAGATGGCACAAAGACATTGGAGGAGATTTCAGGCACTATATATAAATGGCAGCAATGTTGGTATGATCGTCTGATGACTGGCGATGCAGTGATTCTGATGAATGAATGTGGCCTCAGATTGAGGAACCAGAAATGAACTTGCCAGTTTATAGTCTTAGCAGACTATCATGGGTTAGTTTTATGTCATAACCTGTTGGACACTACTTGTTTAGCGTCGTGGCAGACGTTACGTTGCTAGTTTCTAGTCATAGCAGACCATGAAGAGGCAAACCAGTTTATAGTTTTAGTGGACTTTGGTGAATGCAATGGTGGCAGTTTACTGTCATGCCGGATAGGTGCTAGTTTATCGTCATTGTGGACACTGTGTGGTATCAGTATATCGTCATGATGCCGAGACGAGCTATGGTATCAGTTTTAAGTCATAATCCAGGACTGTTCTGTGGTATCAGTTTAATGTCGTGACCCCAGGACTCGCACGTACCTGAGCTTGTTTTCAAGTATAGAACGGTTTTAGGAACAAGTGATTGGCTGGATTTGCAAACTCATTTCCTTCCATATCAGCTAGCTTAAATGCTCTGTTGTCAAATGCTTTAGTGACCAAGTAAGGCCCTTCCTAGTTGGCTGAGAATTTGTCCAGGTGTTCCCGAACAGCCTTAAGTACAAGGTCACCTTCTTTGATAGGGTGCTTGTGGATGTCGTGCCGATGTTGTTGTTGTTGTTGTTTTTGGTACCACTCAATTTGATCGAGCGCACGTATGCGTTCCTCTTCCACCGAATCCAGGTCATTGATGCACAAGTCATTGTTTTGCCTATCGTCGAGGAGTCCGGAAAGCGTGATCCTTAAAGATGGTACCTACAATTCCAAAGGTAAAACAGCTTCTGAACCATAAACGAGACTATATGGTGTTTTACCTGTTGAAGTTTGATGTGTAGTATGGTATGCCCACAATGTTTATACCAATTGTTTGTGCCACCTTCTCTTGCTTTGGGTAAGCATCCTTTTAAGTACTGTAATAATCATTTTGTTTGTTGCCTCTGCTTGCCCATTTCTCTGAGGATAGTAAGGGGATGAAAACGAGTGTTTGATCTCTAGACTTTCACAAAAGGTTTTGGTCTCGACACTACTAAATTGTGGCCTGTTGTCAGTGATGATTGTCATGGGAATGCCAAAGCGGGTTACAATGTTTTCGAGAATGAAATTGCACACGTGTTTAGATGTAGTTTTTCGAAGGGGAACAGCCTCTACCCACTTCGTAAAATATTCCATTGCGGTTATGATGAAACTATGCCCTGCAGAAGATGAGGGTGTTATTGGGCCGATAAGGTCCAATCCCCACTTTTGAAAGGGCCATGTGATTTGCGCTGTATGCAACTCATTTGGTGAAACATGGATTAGATTAATGTGTCTTTGGCAAGTACTACATGTTTTAGCCTTGGAGAGAAAGTCATACTCCATGTGTGGCCAATAGTAGCCTAAGCGTCTTATTTTTGTTGCCATGGCTTTTGGTGTTATATGTTCCCCGCATAATCCATCGTGTACTTGTTCAATGATGGTTTGGGCATCAGCACTACCAATGCATGTTAGCAATATGCCTTCGTAGGATCGGTGGCACAAGGTGTCCCCTACTAGTGCGTACTGCCTAGAATGTTTTCATACTACATCTTTTTGTGCATTTGTCAAGTGTTGTGGTGTTTCACCATGTAGAAGGTACTCTTTTATGTCATCATACCATTCTATCGCATGTGTTGTACTAACGGACGCTATTGGCAACGTATCAAAGGTATCGGTTATTGGTTCGGTACAACTGGTTATGGAGCTTGGCAACGTATGGAACATGTTAGGTGATATGTTTAATGCTAACATGGCTAATGTGTCTACGATGGTATTATCATTTCGAGAGATGTGTTGCACATAGATGTTTTCGAATCACTTCATTAAGTGTTTTGCCAAGTCACAGTATGATTGTAAATGTTGCGCTTTGCATGTATAAATGTCTGTGACTTGGTTTAAGACCAATTGTGAGTCTCCTGACCACAAGCCGTGTGATGTCTGAAGCCAGTGCTGCTGCGAGACCTCTAAGGAGACCTTCGTACTCTGCTATGTTGTTGGTACAGTGAAAGTTGAAACGATAGGCAAAGGGTATGATCTCCCCGGAGGGATAGGTGATGATAGCGGCAGCACTTCCCCCTCGAGAGGTGGATGCTAAACTGATGATTGCACTATGTAATGCAGGTCAAACTCAGCTATCATGGCTTTCCAATAGGCTATCCGACTTGTTTCGTAAATGTTTCCTGTGATGGCTCTAAGCACATTATCCTTGCAAATTATGTTAACTTGGTTGTGGAAGAGGTAATGTCGCCATTTCTTTAGAGAAAAGACTAAGGCTAAACATGACCTCTCTACGTCGTTGTATTTCTTCTCATGGCCTACTAATGCATGGCTCAAGTAGTAGATAGGGACTTCGGTTCCACTATCTTGTCTCTGGCAAAGCATGGATGCGATTGATGAGTCAGAAGTTGCGAGGTAGATGTAAAATGGTTTATCATTTTGAGGTGGATAAACCATGGGCAATTGGGTAAGTGCCACTTTAATATTATCAAACGCTTCCTTGCACTGTCGAGTCCATTCAAAATGGACGTTCTTGCGCAACAAGTGATTCATAGGTTTTAATTTATCTATTAGTTTTTCTATGAACCTTTTGATGAACTGTAGTCTACCTTGTAGACCTCAAAGTTTAGTAAGGTTACCAGGTGGTTTTAGGTTTGTTATGGCCTTAACCTTATCTAGGTCTACCCATATCCCTGCTTCTGAGGCTATGAACCCAAGCATTTTGCCTGTTTTGACTCCAAAGACACATTTCTTTGGATTAAGTCTCAACTCATATTTTAAACAATGTTTTAACACCAAGTCAAGGTCTTGTACATGTTGTTGTGATGTTTTTCATTTAACCACGATGTCGTCCACGTAGTCATTGAGCGAGTGTAATATGTAATCACTAAAGATGAATGTCATCGCCCTTTGATACGTGGCCCCAACATTTTTGAGACCGAAGGGCATCATTGTATGGCAAAAGGTTCCCCATAGTGTCATAAAGGTAGTCCGGAGCTGATGCTCCAGGTTAATACGTATTTGATTGTATCCCGAGAAGCCATCCATAAAAGATAATAAGGCGTGCCCAGCGGTCGAGTCGACAAGTTGATCGATGCTGGGTAGGGGAAAATCATCTTTTATGGTTGCAACGTTGAGATCCCGGAAGTTGATGCATAAGCGAATGCTTCTGTTCTTCTTTGGGACAATGACCATGTTGGATACCCATTCGGCGTAATCGACAGCTCGAATGAAACCAGCCTAATAAAGTTTGGTGATCTCATTGCAAACTACCAATGCCACCTCGAGTTTAATCTTTTGTACCTTTTGTTTTACGAGTCTCAATTTTGGATCAAGGATGATGTTGTGCTGGAAGATTCGGGGATCCAATCCAGACATATCCGTGTATGACCAAGAAAATGCCTTTATGTTGTCCCTAAGCACATTTTCTAGGCCTTTGGCCAGTTGGAATTGTAGTAATGTACTTAGTTTTAAAATCTTGGTCTCATTGTTAGACATGACGATGGGGGTTTCAATCAATGGGTCTTCAGTGATATTCTCAGCTTCTATGTCAAGGGACTTTGTCATACCTTGGTAGTTATCTAGCGTTTGTTGTGCCGAGGCTATGACTGCGTCGTCTGTTGATAGACTTAGGTTGATGAGATTTATGTCAGTGTCCCTTGCAATTTCGCCATATGGTCCATCAATGATTAATGGTGCGGTTAAATGCTGGCAATCCATCAAGCTTGCTCCTACCAATAAACAGAGAGCAGAATGAGCTAATGGGTATCATTGTATGTTCTTTGGCAACTTAAAGTATGTGTACATGCATAATGGTGGTTTATCATCACACTGGGATGCATAGCAGTTTTAGGGCCTTACCAGGCTGTGGGGGGGCAGTTCAATGCCTTACCGGGCTAAATGAGGTTTGTGTGTGTGGCAGTTTAGGGCCTTAATGGGCCACAATGGCAGTTTAAGGCCATACCGGGCCAAAACATCATTTGCGCTGGAATGTTCGGCGTAAACACATGAAATGGGATTCGCAGGGGGAACTGGATGTAGTAAATTTTGTTTTATTTTAAATACATAGTTGTTTATTATTTTTTTGAAGAAATTTTAATTAAAATAAGTAAACCAAGTAAAAAAGAGGCAAAAGTGACAAATCGGGAGGTGGCGGCGACAGCAGCGACGGCGGAGTGCTATATAAAGAGGGGGGGTCATTTGTCACATTGCATTCGGAGCATAAAATCAGGGTGTAAGCATAATCTACTAAACCCCAGCATAAGTGTAAGCGCGAGCGTAAGCATAAGCATAAAACCGAAACCTTGAGCGTAAGCGTAGGCATCTAAACCTCAGTGTAAACATAGAATGTAGAGGTTCCAGCATCGGCGTAGATATCCAAACTTCGACGTAAAGGCTCAACGTAGGCGTAAACAGCTTCAACCCTCAGTGTCAACTGTCAGTCCCAGCATAGAGGACGCCAAGATGGGCAAAGGCAAGGAAGTGGAAGGCCAGGGGAGGAAGGGTCCTAATTTGACCTTCGCAGAGGAGAGCGAGGCCATGCTGTAGTGCCTGCCTAGGCCAAGGATTCCATCATGGCCTGGATCGTCACACAGGTAGGGTCTGATCCCACTTCTGTTAGTTCTTTTTGCTTATGCATGTTTTGTAGCATAGACAGTCTCATAGAGGGTTTCAGCGCATACGCCGAGCATAGAGAGTTGGCGTAGAGGGTTTTGGCATATACGCAGAGCATAAGAAGTTAGCATAGAGTCTCGATAATGTAGACTGTCATAGTGTAATTTGTCTTATCAGTGCACATCGCAAACACTTCTTTTCTTGCATGAAGCGTAGACGATTTTATCAGCATAAATGTTGAAGGCTGTTTCGACGTATACGCTAAGGGTTTCTACAGCGTATACGCTGAGCGTGATCAGTTAATTCTTTTCAAGTGTGGTATAGCGTAGACCTGTTTTCATGCAAACTGTTTTCAGTGTAAACTTATTTGCACAGGATTCAGCGTAAACTATTTGTTCAGTGTCTAGCATAGACTATTCACGCTGAAGGCTCCTATGGCATATACGCTGAGGGTTTCTGCCGCGTATACACTAAGCGTAAACGGTCTGGTTGATAGCGTAAACAGTTCATTGTCAGCGTATATGTTGGGTTAGGTAGCATATACACCGGCCATAGACAGTTTTTGACGGTGTATACGCTGGGTTAAGCAGCGTATACTTCGAGCATAAACAGTTTTTGACGGCATATACACTGGGTTAAGCAGCGTATACGTCAAGCATAAACAGTTTTTGACGGCGTATACGCTAGGTTAAGCAGCATATACGTCGAGCGTAAATAGTTTTTGATGGTGTATACGCTGAGTTAAGCAGTGTATACACCGAGCGTAAATAGTTAGCAATTTTTTCTAAGTGTCGGTCTACGATGTGAACTTTGGTTTTTCGTGTCGTTTTGATGCATGGCTAATTTTACGGTGGTATTTTGGTTGCTTGTAGGGATGCTAAGCCTTTTTTCCTCATTGTCGAGCTCGTTGGGGTGCTAACATGGTTTGGCCCCATTGAGGCTGATGAGCCGACCCCGGATCTAACTGTTGACAACAATGGGGTGTGGTTCAGAGAAGGTGCATGTGAATTCCTGGCCTTCATGCTGGAAAATTTTGAAGTGGTTATCTGGTCGCACCTAAGTGAACTGGTGGTGTGGAGCATGCTTGAGGCCATGTTGTCGGGAGCCGTGGAAGGTGTCGTGGTCTTCATAGAAGACATCAACGAGGGACCACTTATGAATGAGGATGGTTCTTCCTATGGGCCCAAGTCTACACGCCCGTTAGCGCGCGTGTGGGCACAATTGCCGCGAGGACAGGACTACCTCAACAACACTTTATTCTTAGCTATGTGTGCACACACACTGTTCCAGAATCCCCTTGGCACAATGTACCAGGTGGATAGGTAGGACCGTTTAAGTTTGTTATTTCTTTTCACCGTTTGGTACTTGCTTCTGTTTTAACATCCGTTCGTTTGTAGGCCTAAAGTTAACCCAGACGGAACGTGCGTTGAGGATGATGGGCTTGCTCTAGCTCACACAGCTCTAGAGGCGTTTATGGCAGGTCCCACCCTTCGTGGAGCCATATTAGCTCAAACGAAGGGTGCTATCATTCATTTTCACAAGCAATTCTCTAGAGCGTTTGCAATGTGCCAAGCTCACGGATGGTTGCATGAAGATTGGTCGGACAAGGGACCAGTCTTCCCTTGTGACTCTAGCTTAGGCAGCACATCCAAGTACACAACTGACAGTAAATGAAAACATTTCCTAGATGTGCTAACGTGTTTGTTCAACCGTTAGGAATTATACTGATATGATGATTTCGAATTGTATTTGTAGTTAATGTACCTCCTGGCGGGGACCCTATCACAACGGGACGAGCTGAGACTACCCTGTCAATGAAGTTCGGGGAGGTCAATAAGGCTCGAAAATGGTTGTGTACCCATACCCCGTCATCCATCGTTTGTTGTTTAGATAATGCCAGCCTCATGGAGCTCTTTACGACCCCGAGCTCTGATGTATCAATAGCGGAAATGATCGGGATGATTTATTCCTTCAATGGGTCTATCACTTACTACAGCACCCGGATTAAGGATGTTAAGATAGTTTTCCATCTGTCGCCTGAATTCTTTTCAAACTTATTTGGTGTACCGGCAGATGGAATAAATGTAGTTTTAGACAGGGCTCATAAAGAGCTCCAAATGGTTCGTGAATTAGAGGACTGGTTGGGTGTGGCCAAGGATGCCAAGGGATTCCCAATGCAGGGGAAATCAAAGGTTGAGGAGGTGAATGAACTATATCCCCTGTTTAGGGCGCGAGTATTCCCCAAATCCTTGTCCCAGGTGTGGAGTCTTGGGTTCGAAGCTATACGTATCATGTGAACTGTCCTAGAAACTGGAATACGCTATAATTGGGCCCAATTTTTGTTGTCAGGCCTACATAAGGAGATAGTGCAATTACACTCGAATGTCGAGATGTAGTCCCACTTCAGTTTTGCCTTCTTTTCTGGTTACCTTCGCTGCCTAGCCGAGTTTCTGGTAGTTCGCGTAGACAACAAATATGTTCTACGGGATTGGGGTCAATTATCCCACTTGTGGATCAACCACTTGTTTGAAGTTACCGAGTCCCAAGATGCTCTTGAGGGAATTGATGAATCCGTGTCTATTACAATAGGGGGGTCATCGGGTACCTCAATTCACACACGCGATAGTTTGGGATTAGAGCCAGACGATGTGCCTTACACTGCGAGAAGAGCCGAATGGGTCATCAAAGAGACCGTTGGCTAGGCTAGATTGAAGCTGAAAAAGCACGTATGCTCAACCGGGGAAGCCTCAAATGTCAACAAGACACGAGTGAAGTGCATACGATTCAAGATTCCTGTCCAAGGTAAGTGGACTCAGTACACTTATTGCTTTATTGTTTTCGGTTTGTTCATGATTTTTACTTTGATTGCTTACATGCCACTGATACCTTCAGACTTGACTTGAGAAGTGAGGAAACAGGCATTAGAGACTATTACTGAAGAGGAGGAGACTAACACGGAGCGAAATAGTCAGGAGGAAAATGTGGAGAAAGATCAGGGAGGAGGGACGGAAGAGTTGAAGGAATATACCACAGAAACTGAGCTGTTGGATGACTAGGGCGGTGTCGATCAAATGTTCAGCAGCTTTCTTAAGGGAAAGTTGGACTTAGGCGATCCCCCAGAAGGTGACAAGGAGCATGGTATGTTTTCTTTTTATTTTATAAATTGCTTCATTAGTTTTCATTTCCATGGTGTTTTACTTTTGTGTTTTCATTTTTTCTAGACGAAGGAAGTGAAACCAGGACGATGCGGTTGGACGTACCCATGGAAATGGTTCCCCCTGAAAGGACCGCGGAGGTTAGTGTGTCTCGCACTCATGGGCCATTTACTTGGATAGAAATGCCAAGTAAGATGGATTTTGTGGCTAGAATTGCTGAAGAAGTTGTGGAGCGAATTCAGGAAGCCCACCCTAAAATAGGTATAAATGTTTCAAATTGTTTACAGCTTTAGAGTTTCACATCCTATTTTTGTTGTTTTAGTATCTGTTCTTTTCATGTGCATAGGTGCCAAAGTGAGGTGGGATCCTTCTGAGAAAATCAGCATAGAGATTTTGCCCACGTTATCCCTAGAAGTTGAGCAGGTGCCAAGACCTGTTTATGAGGAAGTAGCGGAAGGTCTTGTTCACAACTCCAAGTCACTATGGACCTGTAGGTGTTCCGTCGAACAGTTGTGGCTGCAGATTCAAGCAAAGGAAAAGGAAGTCTCCGAGTTATTAGTTGAGCGTGACGATCTTAAGGCTTGGTATGAGTTTGCCTTCGCCAAACTAAGTGGTGATCGCTCTTGGTGGACTTCTGAGGTCACCTATACTAGGTATTGGAATCTACTCAATCGTCACGCGTCACTAACATGGAGACTAGCAGAGTGTAAGGCCCAAATAGATCTCCTGAACCTCAAATTTCAAAATTGGAAAGCTTTCACTTCCAAGGTTCGCAAGTGGGGTCAAGATGAAAAGAGCCACAAACATCATTACAAGAAGTCGTTAAAGGAAGTTTCCATTGAAAAGTGCCAACTAGAAATGTTTGTGGAGGGTTTGGGCTTATGCTTTGCTTTTGATACTTTTGCCCAAAACACAACTATTGAGATGGAGTTGCCTACAAGGGTGATTACAATCGCTTCTGGGTAGGTGTCAGTGGGTGAATTCCCTCTAAAGCGTCCTACCTGGTCAGCTGTTAACAATGGGAAGGCCTTAGCAGATGTTGATCTAGGCCTTGATGGGATGGATTAGACGAGTGTCTCAGAAGAGGAAATCCTCCGTCGGCTGGAATTCGGCTTAGGGGGCTCCCCTATGGTAAGCATTTTTTCATTATGAAATTGATTTGCTGAATAATGCTTGAAATTTTGGCATTCTCTTATTCTTATATTGATTGTCTCCTTTTGTATTCTCAGGATGAAGGAAGTGACGATGTTCAAGAAGCTGGCCCTAGTGGAGTGGGGGCTCCTGATGCCAGCAGATCTAAAGGGGACGATCCTCCCGTCCCAGATGCTTAGTTTTTAGTTTTTATCATTTTGTGTTGTTGTGAAACTACTCTGACTCAAATTTATTACGGGAATTGTAAATTGAGATGAATGAAACTATTTAACTCTTGTACTTGTATATTATTTCATGTATGAAAAACATTTATTTATTTTTGTTGATTTTGAGTTTAGTTGTAAACATGACACAACAATGTAAAATGTTTTGGTTGCTTTTTTGTTTTGTTTTCTTGAGAGTAATGCACAAATGTAATCATAAGTCGGAGTGTAATGATAAACGAAAGAGGAAAACAAAGTATAAGTGCGTGATCTAGTTTAAGGCCATTTCGGTCCACATGCGTAGTTTAAGGCCATTTCGGGCCACAGTCGTAAATAGGAGATATTCCTAATGACATGGGTGGATTTCTGGCTTGACCGACCATTTCTGATCATGGCTAGTTTTATGTCATTGCGGACATGATAGTTTAACGTCATTTCAGAAAGTTTATGTTGTTATTATTTTAGTAGTTTTTTGATTTTTCTTATTTTTATGTGAGGCAATGTGTCAATGGGTATGATTCTGTATTCAGCGTCCCCTTCACTAATTACGTTGAATGGTAACTCAGCCCAAGGGATGTCTGATGGACTAGTTCCCGCGTCAGCATTTTCAGACGTTTTGGTATTTGCTGTGAGTTTTGTGTTAGCTGTTGTTTCTAACTGAAGAGGTGTATGTACAGTGTCAGGCGTAGGTGTTTCTATTTTAGGTGGACCTTCTTCCATGTTTAAAGGATTAGCACTTACTGGTTGTTGTTCATTTATGTCATTTTGTCTAGGCTCTTCGAGCTTAACCTCTGAGCCTTGGTCCATGTCCATGTACAATGAAATGATGGGTGTAGCAGCCTCCCCATGAATGATGATTTCACCACCTTCGTAAGGCAAATGGATCTCTTGGTGTATAGGGGATGAGACTGCTTTCAGTTGGGCTAACCAAGGCCTTCCTAGTATTAGGTTGAATCTTGGCATTTCATCGATTACTACGAAGTCAGCGGATGTGGGGAATTGATCCCCTGCTATGAAGTCTAAGTTGATTGTACCCTTAACTATCATGCGCAACCCACTGAATGATTTTAGACACGTCGTTGCAGTTGGTTTGATGAGTTTTGTAAGCCCCAGTTGTTTAACGATGGGATATGGTACTACGTTTGTGGCAGCTCCATCGTCTACATGGACCCTATGTATCTTGAATTGGTTCACCCGTATTGTGATGAACATGGGGGCCGTTGTTATCTCCCCTGTTTTCTTATCCACATTGATGTTATCGTTGTGGAAACTTAGTGGTTTGGAAGTTGACACTTGGGGTGAGTACATTACCGCATGAATAGAGGGTTCATTTGGGGGCAATTCCTCGCTTATAGGGATCAATGTTAACATGCACACCAAAGCTTCATGATGTGTTTGCGATGTTAAAACTAAATCATACAAGCTTAGTGACATATTCTTTTGTTTGAGTGCTTGTGTGACTTGTGGTAAGGTTGTTTCTAAGTCTCTACTGTTGGGCACGTTTTTATTGGCGGTGACCTGGTCCATTGGGCCCAACAATTTTATTTCATGCATTGTTTGTTTCTTGTTTTGACCCGGGATTTTTGATTTAGATGTATCCTATTTTCTGGATGATTCACCTTCGTGTCTTGTATTTGGTTGATTGTTAGGTGGCGTCATGGGTACTGCGTTAAGTGGAGTGGGTTTAGGTGGCCCTACAGCTAACCGTTGATGCTCCTTCTCCAAGCGCTCACGCGTAAGCTTATCCGCTAAGTGTTCTCGCGTGTGGCGTGGGGGCGTAGTTGGTTTGGAGGCCTCAGGTTGCCTTGGGATTCATACGACGTATGGAGCCGGGCGGGGTTGTGATTGGATAGTCGGATGTGGTTGAGCAGAAGGTTGGCTGGACACCCTAATGACGTAAGGACTGGGTTTACTTTGCATTTGGGAGGTGGAGGATTGGTAATCATTAGGACTTTCGGGTGTCCTAACGACATATGGGGTTGGTTTAGGTGAAGGTTGGACCTCGGCTATTGCAACTGTGGGTAATACTCAGACTATGAAAGGGGCAGGCCGATTAGGAGGGGTTGGAAGATTTGAGGTAGTGACAGTGGGAGCTACATGCACCACGTATGGTTTTTCGCATGTTGGGGTGTTGGAAGTTGCTACGGTGGAGGGTACATGGATAACATATGGCTGCTGTGGAGTGTATGATGATTGAGGCATGGATGTTGATGCAGTAGGAGGAATGCGTACTACAAATGGCTTGTTAGGAGTCTGTTGTTCAGAGTAGACGATGTTAATGGTCGATGTTTCAGGTTCATTATCTAGGTAGATTGTGTTAATAACGTACGGTGCCTCTTTGGTATTCAGAGGATCTTTATACACTCCCATAGCCTGGTTCTGCATTTGGACAGGGTTGGCCTCATCAAAGGTGATTTGGCCTTCATCGATCATTCGTTGTATATCCTGCTTTAGGGTGAAACATTAATCCGTGCCGTACCCATTGCGTTGGTGATAGTCACAGAAGCGATCCATTCTAAAACCTTTGGGTACTAGAGGCTCATCCGGTGTTGCTAGGTTTGGGTTCTGAACGAGTTGACAGAACTAATCATGTCTCTGGATGGCCGTGGGGGATAACTGTTTGTGTTTCATTAACCCAGCCTTCAGGAGTTGGTCGAATAGCTGGGATGGCTTCATAGGCAGTGGCGTATATTGGGAGGGTTCTTTCCTCTCAAAGTTTCTCGTAGAGTTTTGTGTTGGGTTCTGCGATGATGATGATTTTGGTGCAGTCGCAGGAGTAGATTTAGCATAATTAGTAGGGGCCACTAGCAGTTTTTTTTGTTGTGCCATATTTGCTTATTGCATTTTCGCTATTGCCACTATAGTTTCTTTAGCCTTTTCTTTATCCTTTTTACTATGTTGATTTTTAAAGGCTAGATACGTAGGATCATGGCTATTTTGGGCCACCTCCTCTATATTTTTAATTTGTACAAAGGCTTAGTTAAGGTTATGCGAATTGAGGTAATATAACTTAGATTTAAAAAAATCGTTAATAGTCCCCTTTAGAATGGTGAGCAAGTATGTCTGTGGGATTGGCTCGTGTAGCTCATTGAGAGCGGCAGTCCACCTCTGGATAAATTTTTGTATAGGTTCCAGAGGTTCTTGTTTAACTTGTATAAGGCTGTTAAGTATCGCTTCAGGTTTCAAGTTATACTTGAACCTAGTCACGAATTGATGTAACAGCTCTTCTAAGGAAAATATGGAATTTCTCGGCAAGGCCCAGTACCAATCGAGTGCTCTCCCTACGAGGGACATAGGGAACACTCGCAAAATGGCATGTGGCCACGCCTGGAGTAATGCGCACTCTAATCTAAATGTTATAAGGTGAGCATTGGGGTCTGTTTCCCCATTATATTTAGTTAGTGTAGGCAATGATATGCCTTTGGGTAAGGTTAGGGGCGGGACGGAAGGGCTGATGGGGTCATCGTGGTAAAAGTTTACTACCTTCAACTCTTCGTAGGTAGCTGTTTTGAGGCGTTTGACCTCGTCAGTTAGTTCTTGCATTAGTTTTCTAGCATCTACCCAGTCTTGGGCACTAGGTGACACGGTGGCTTGGGGATATGGTACATTGTATAGATTGGACTATTGGATAGTAGGTTGGAAGGCTGAAAGCTGTGCGGTTGGTGGTTGTGTTTGTGGAATATTTATAGCAGGTGGCACTAGGGATGGCACATTGTAAGTGAGAGGTTGTTGTTGCTATGGTTGCGGCTGTACTTGGGGAATGCTAGCCGGTGGAATCGTATGAGGTGGTATGTTGTAGTGAGGGGTTGATGTTGTTGAGCACCCATCGCTGCCCATTGCCCAGTCATGTTTTGTGCAAGAACCCCCTATTGGGTTACAGCAGTGGAAGGGGCTCCATGCATTTGGATGTGGGGGATATAGTGAGCAGACGTAGATGCCGGTATCACATTTGGCATCCCGATCACTCAGGGTGGAAAGGTTGCTTCCATGTTATTGAGGGGGTGGTACTTGCGAGGATGCGCCTGCAGCTACAGTGGGGATGATAGCGAGAGGGAGTGTACTGAATTGCAGGTCAGTTGCAGGAGGAACATGAACAAGTGCAGATGTTTTTGGCGGAGGTATTTGCACTTGGGTGAACCTGAGGGGTTGGAGGGGCATGATTTCCCCTATGCCTGGATGAAAAATAGGGTTGATATGGGTTTGTGGACTAAGGGTGTGATACGAGTCTTCATATTTGGATTGGGCAGCGAAGTCATCCTCCTCTTCCAGTTGAGGATCTACTGCAGGCTGATCTCGAGATTGACTCCTTTGCAGGAGGAGTTGTGTGATGAGCTCAAAGTAAGGCTCTGGAACAGGGATGACATCATATAGGGAAGGAATGAACTCTTGCCCTCCCCTGTAGAAGAGTTCGTACTGCCTCTTGACTTCTATTTCAGTTAGGTCCACGGCTAGGCCGGCTTGTATCTTCACACATATGAAGTTGTATTGGTCTTGGGTTATGACGTTGGATGATGGGTTCCTCCCTTGCAACCTAAGGGACCGGTGAGGCCCCTCTGTGGGTTGTACTGCATGCTATTGGACCACGGGCTGTTGGATAGCCATGGTGCCTATGATGTCAGTGACCTGGGTGGTTGTAGCAGTGGTGTTTATGGTGTTCATGATGACAAGTTGAGAATGTGACACGATATAGAGATGCGAAGTCAGTGTGCTTAGTATTTCGTAAACCTACGTTGGCAGTGTACAGCATATACGCTTCAACAACCAGCGTATAACGACAACATATACAGCATACAGGTACACAGCTGATGAGTGGTGAGGTACCCCTACACTCAACCATACGAATACGAGCGTGCACGCGCGATCCAGTCGAACTCCACAGACTAAATGCCTTAACACCAAAAGAAACACTTGGGGTTAATCGTTCGTTGTCTTCCCAGGCTTGCTTGTAAGTGTCATGGTGTATGGTTAAGCAAGTCTAAGGTATGTGATTTTTTTTTGATATTTTCAAGTTTATCTTATAAGCTATGAGGGAAAAGGGTTGAGAAACTAACTAACTCTAACTAATGATCTAAGTCTAAATTAACTAGCGTCAGCATCCGTTCCCACTTACCGGACACACCCTGAACTATGCAACTGTGGCTTACCAAATGCTAATCGTTACTGGGATCACCACACGTAACGCAAGTGCTCGAAGTGGTCGTACTGAGGCACCTATTTAGCTTAAGTGTGATAAGCAGCCGATTCCTTAGCTAGCCTTACACACCCGTGGGTGCTCGTAACTAAGTCGTACTTATCACACGTTCTAGCCTAGCAATGAGTAGCCGATTCCTTGACTAGCCGTACATGTCCGTAGACGCTCGTAATCAAGTCGTACTTATGCGCACTAGGAAAGTAGTAAATAAACAACAATAAAACCATGTACTTCGCATCAATGCATTTGGTTAAACCATCCACATGGATAACAAGGATGCATCTTTGAAGAGCCACCACCATTCCAACGAAACAAAGGAGAGAATGGGAAGCGAGAAGGGCTGTAGTTAGAGGGAACACTTTGGTTCCATAACCAGTGCTTGCAGCCCAAAATTTATTTCGTCTAAGGGGTGTGCTTTGAATCCTCACTTTTGTTTTTTTTTCTCTTTTTTTTTTGGTTTTGTGTTTTTATGTGTGGGGACCACACCATGCAAAGACTTCTTATTTTTATTGTCTCAGCTTCCGATTATCGGGTAACATCGAAACGGCAAGAAAACCCAAGAAGAAAACATCCAAGCACCCAAGTGAATGACCAACACAAAAAACATCAAGTTCCCTTGAAGTCACACCCTTTGCAATCCTTGAGTCCTTCCTTAGTTTGAGAAATGCCCAGTCACCTGTTCATTGAAGTTCTTATTGAGAGGGAACTGTACATTTCCAAGCCAAGGGAGACCATAGACTTGATGGATGGATGGATGCAGTGATCTCATTGCCTGCCATATCAAAAGAACATACCTTAGTATCAACAATGTAACTTAAAGGTAAAAACCAAACATGAGCAATCAATGAAAAACAGTTCATCCCATCGTCCCGAACACTTATTGGGTGACGAACTTAGATGATGGATGACACACACACACACACACACAAAATGGAAAAAGTATAACGATGTTGTAAAACAAAAACAAGAAAAGTTAAAGAAATTTGTAAAACAAAAAATTGTAAAAACAAATGTTGTAAAACAAAAACATGTAAAACAAAAACTGAAAAAGAACTGAGGGCCCCATATGGTTAGCATAGGTGGCCATCTCCCCCATGACTGAGTTGTAGGGGAGAGATCTGAAATAATGAGCATGGTTGACCGCTGGTAGAAGTGTGACTTGTACTGGCTGGCGCAAATTCATGGAACGGTTTTGTCTGTTGTACATTAAAAAATAACCTTTTATCCGGGCTATCAGGCTTGTATATCATCATGGCCCCGGAGGGAAAGGTAGTATGAATAATGTAAGGTCCTTCCCACAAGGTCTGAAATTTTGTACGTTGGGGTACATGTGTGGGGTTCTAGTAAAGAACCTTATCTCCTGGTCTATACCTAAGCCTTCGGATCCTTAATTCATGCCGTTGTTTACTATGGGCTTTGTGCAACTCATTTAACGACAGTGCAACCAAGCGATTCTCATCTAACACATTCAAAGTTGCTAGTCGTTGTTTTTGTGCTAGGTCGAGATCCAGGTGAAGTTCGCAAACCATGGACAATGTACGGAGCTCACTATGTATATGCAACTTTGGAAGTTTTCCGTACACTAGCTCATAGGGAGAATATCCTGTAGGGAGCTTCCAAGTGGAACGATACGCCCCAAGAGCATCATTCAATTTCGTGCTCCAGTCGCGCCTAAATTTGCTAATTGTTCGTGTTAATATTCTGGTAATCTCCCTATTAGTAACTTCAGCTTGGCCATTAGCTTGGGGATGATAAGGTGTGGTCAGTTTATGCTCAACCCCTAAGCATTGCATCAATTTTCTAAAGGTTGCACCTGTAAAATGCGTTCCATTGTCGGAAATAAGTGCACGTGGCACACCAAACCTATTAACGATTTGTTGCTATACAAATCGGGCTGCTGTAGATGATGTGCAATCAGTTACAGCGGTTTCTTCAGCCCATTTAGTTAAGTAATCAACAGCAACGATTATGTATGCTTTTCCGTTGGACATTGGTGTAATTGGTCCCATGAAATCAATCCCCCAAATGTCAAAGGGTTCTAGAGGTTGAATCCATTATTGTGGATCCTTCCATCCTGGCAGTCATTCCCTCATCATGCTGGCAGTGCTCACAAGATTGAGCAAAATGATGGGCGTCCCGAAATAGCGTTGGCCAATAATTTCCTGCAAGCAGGATTTTAGTAGCCGTTCGTCTCCCCGCATAGTGTTCCCCATAGGGGCCCTCATGAGCATCCTGGAGAACTTTTAATTGATCTTGATCGGGAACACACCATCGAACTAGGCCATCAGAGCAGACTTTATAGAGTTGTCCTCCAATTTCCATGAAGTATTTGATGTTATGAAGAAACCGTTGTTTCTACCTAAAGTCTAAATTTTGTGGCATTTTTTGTGAAGTAAGATAGGTGAGAATGCTACTATACCAATTTACGTCCGTAGGTTGATTATTTATCACACCAGCAAAGAGGGCTTCATCAGGAAAATGGTCAGATACCGCGTATTTGTCCTCTTTGCTATCCCATCGCAACCGAGACAGGTGATCGGTGATGACGTTCTCGGTGCCTTTGCCATCTACAATAGTGAGATCGAACTCCTGAAGAATTACCAGCCAACGTATGATACGTGGGCTAACCATTGGCTTATTCATGAGGAACCTAATTGCACTATGATCTGTGTGGATATACACTTTGTAACCCAATACATAGTGCCTAAACTTGTCTAATGCAAACACAACAGCCATTAATTCTTTTTCTGTAGTTGTGTAATTAAGTTGTGCACCAGTAATACTTTTACTGGCACAATGGATGTAATAAGGTCATTTTTGTTCATCTAATTGTGTCAGTACAGCTCCTAAAGCATAATTGGATGCATCGGTCATTATGTGGAATGGTCTAGACCAATCGGGTGCTTGTAGAATGGGAGTTTCCATAAGTCTCTGTTTAAGAGCTTGGAATGCTTGTTCGCACTCCCTGGTCCATTCAAATGGTGCATCTTTCTTTGTTAATTCTACCAACGGCTTGGCAACTTTGGAAAAGTTCACAATAAACCTCCTGTAGTAGCCAGTGTGTCCAAGGAATGACCTTACGTCTTTAACAATTTCCAGTTGTTAGGTAATTCCTTGGATGACTTTAATTTTTTCTGGGTCAACTTTGATTCATGATTGTGAAATTTTGTGCCCCAACACGATGCCTTCTTGAACCATCAGATGGCTCTTTTACCAGTTGAGCTTAAGGTTGGTTTCAACACATCGTTTTAGGACTTGCTCTAACCGGTTGAGGGCTTGATCAAAGCTCGTTCCATAGGTGGAGAAGTCATCCATGAAGACTTCTACTCCATTGCCTATTTGTTGTTGAAAGATACTTAGAACTAAGCGTTGGAACGTGGATGGTGCATTACAAAGGCCAAAAGGCATTTGTTTGTATGCGAACATTCCCCAAGGACTGGTGAACGTTGTTTTGGCTTGGTCTTCTGGTGCAATGCGTATTTGGTTATACCCACTATATCCATCCAGAAAAATGTAGTAGCGGTGCCCTGATATAGTGTCTAAGACTTGGTCCACAAATGGTAGTGGGAAGTGGTCTTTAAATGTTGCCATATTTAATAGCCTAAAATCTATACATACCCTCCATTTACCTCCTTTTTTTGGAACAATGACAAGAGGGCTAACCCATTCACTGTCAGCGATAGGGTAAATGAACCCGGCCTTGAGGAGTTGTTCTAGTTCTTCTTTAACAATTTGTTTTAATTTCGGGTTCAATCGCCTCTGGGGTTGTTTGCGAGGTTTCATAGAAGGATCTGTATAAATCCTATGTTGTCATATCCGAGGGTCTATTCCGGTTAGTTCAGGATACAACCAAGCAAAGGCGGCTGACCACTTGTTTATCATCCTTAGCAAACTTTCTTTTTGCATGGGAACGAGCTTTGCGTTGATGATCACCGATTTTCCGTTTTTGAGGGTCACGTATTCCAGACCGGCGGGCAATGGTTTTAACTCTAAGGGCTCCTGTTTAAACTCTTTAGGAATTTCCAACTTCCCCCAATCAATGTCTTCGGAGTTAAGGGCTGGAAGTTGGCAACGAACTTGCTCTAATATGTCTACGCTTTCAAGGTAAGCACTAGTTATTCCCTCAGCTAGTTCCATGCACGTAGTTGGTTTACTATCTTTATTAGCCATCAGCCACTGGGCGTCTTCTTATTATGTGGCTGTTGCATATAGGCACTTTTGTACATTAATGTCCTGTCCACACCGATTGCATGCAGACAATGTTAAACTTCGCACTACCCATGATTTCTGCACGCAATGACACCCTGTGTCACTATATGCGATGCATGGAACTCTTTTCTTCTCAATTTTCCCAAATGTATTTGTCTTGGATATTTCTAGGGAAAGGTTACAAATGCCTAAGTGGGCGTCGATTGTGTTTAGCCATGCCGTCCCCATGATAATTGGGAAATCCCCTTTATCATTATTTATTTCGATCACCAGGAAATTGGCTGGATATGACCACCCACCGATAGTTGTAACGATGTCTTCAACCTGCCCCAAAGGAATAGTGATGGACTGGTCAGCAAGTTCAAGGTGAACATTTCTCTTCTTGAGTGGAGGTAGGTTCCAGGTCTTATATAATTTTTGTGAGATTAAGTTAACCCCAGAACCTGAATCAAGGAGAGCCTTATGGGGTTCATTCCCAACAACTTGAAGGTAAACTAAGGGGACTCCTGGATCCGATAATTTTTTTGGAAGGTGTCCAACTTTGATCCAGTCAGTTACTGTATGCGTTAACATAACTGTGTGCATTGGACATGATTTTACTGCTGGAAGATTTCCCGAAACTGCGTTAGGTGAGGAGACGTTAGGAGGCCTGACTGCTGGTAAGGGCGAAGGTTGAGTTGGATTGTTGGTCCTAAGAAAGGGTCTTTTTGGTGAACAACAGTTAGAACCAACCGTTGGAGGTTTAGGAGCCCTCGCAGTGTTGGGCTGTCGCAGCTGAGTGGGATTTACACTGGGCTTTGTTGGGGTCGTTAGTGGTGTAGCCGTAGGTGCAAGAGATGAGGATAAACCTGGAGGATACTGTGGATATGGGACGTTTCCCGAAGGAGGGAAAGTCCGATAAAATTCCTGAACTTGGTAGTAACATGGAGGTTCGATGTGACCCATAAAGCTACCTAGAGGAACTGGCTGCTGCACATAGTAACCGTAAGGAGCAGGCTGTCGGTAAGGGTATTGATGTGTTGGCGGTGGCATCCCCCATGACTATGGGTATTGCCACTGCTGGTGTTGTCCAATGGGCTGTGGAGGCGTTCCACTTGGATAATACGTCAAGGGTTGGTGGAACTACCTTGGGTTACCTTGTGGATAAGGTAACCTTCAGGGTGTTTGCCGTTGATTAAGTCTTGGATTTAATGCATACACCCCAGACTCCTGTAGATGTGAGATAATTGGACAACATCCCTTAGGATGGTCATAGTAACAGACCTCACATCCACCATCATTGTCTGAATCAGAATTTTCAGCCTCATCGGAGTTAAAGATCTTTCCCTTACCCTTGTTATGTG